>JAZAYU010000039.1:666488-840245 GCA_038501625.1 Corbicula japonica | reverse complement strand
AAAGCTCCAGGTACAACAATCAATGCGTAATCGCGAGACGAAATTTAAAATATGCAAATAAAATATATCATTAAAACAGATCGCCGACAATTGCGGAAGTGCTTATCACGAATCGCCGCTAATTCAGATTGGCTAAACGAAGGGCTCGTGCAAAATTTAATTTGCTACAGAAAAATAAAATGAAAATGTTATCTAAATTTAGTCATAAACAGTTTTGGAGTGAAATAAGGAAGATAAGGAAAATAAAAAGTAAATCGAAAGTATTACATAATGAATTTTATGAACATTTCAAAAATCTTTTTTCAGGTGATCTTTTTAAAAACGACTTTGTTGAAGATCAATTATATGGACATGAAAATATTATCAAAATTGACCAATTAGATTGTGACTTTACTAATGATGAGGTATTATGAGCATTTAATTCGTTGAAGCTCAAACAACTTTTTTCTCATTAGCCAACTTCGATTGAGAAGATTTTGTGGGTAAAATTATCTCCTCGACCTGTTCCCGAAATGTTGCTTATAGCGAGTGATACGGCATTCGCTTGCAAAAATCTTCATTTGTGTTAAACTGGAAAAACGGACACCATCGGAAAATTAAGTAAAATAAGATTAAAAACTGTATTGTTTATACAAATGATTTTGTCAACATGCATTAAAATGAGTCTACTTTCATATGCGAAACACAGAGTGATATACTTCCCATTTACATATACAATAGTGCAAATTTATATAATACTGGAATTTATAAGCGAAATTTCTTTTTACAGAATGTCATTTTTTATATTAAAAAATCAGCGATTCATATATGTGAAAGAATAAATAGTATTTATACAACTCCTTTTTCTACCTAATATGTGTCTTACCTTATCATATTAAATATACATGTTATACACATTTGTGCCACACATGTTATACACATGGCCAATAAACATGTGTTAAACACATGTTTTTATCAACTGTGTGTTTGTAAATATGTGTTAAACATGTGTGCAACACGCGTAATACACATGTATACTAAACATGTGTTAAACACGTGTATGTTTCTAACTGCATGTTTGAAAACATGTGTTAAACACATGTTTGTAAACACATGTTTACAATACCACATGTTATACACATGTTAAACACGTGTTAAACACATGTGACTCAAAACATGTGTTAAACACATGGTGCACATTTTCCTGTGTATCATAACTTAAATGTTATTAAACGGCAACGCCTTTCTCGGAAGATTATTTGAAGCCTGTGGGAACAATTGTATAACTATATACAGTCACTAGTGAAAAATTAGTAAAACGTAAGTGTTTGACGATGAAATATATATGCAGTGATATTATGTTAACAAACATTCCTCTTATGTTATCAACACTTCTTTTTTATTTCTTAGAGACATATAATATTTTAACGGAGTGCAACATTTATACTTCTGATACCTATGATTTGTTTTCCTCTCGAATGGATTTTCACTAGCGCACCGGATACAGAGGCTGCGAGCGAAGAAAAATTCAAGAAGGTGAATTAGCATGATTATCAAGCAGTTATTGTCAATATGGCGGTATTGTCAAGTTAAATATTCAAACACTGATTTCTGTGACCTGTTACCACTCTGTGTAATGTCAAATCCTCTTCCGACTGTTATAGGCCTTACAATTTCAGGACAGAATGCAAAATTTCTAGAATTTCTACGGGTTCGTTCGCGGCAGTCTTGTGGTAAATTACATGATAATGCCCAATTTTATTATCAAAAGGAGGTTTGAGCAACCCCACAAAATCCATCCTGCTGCTGCCTATTCTATTTCTAAATCATGAACATTGGTAAACAATTATGGCTGAGATTGCAATTTTGGTCAACCTTATCACGGTGTAACCCAAATTCGGCGATGTAAGAACATTTTTCTATGCTATTTTAAACAAACCACAGTAATCTTTAATTAAACTTATTATAAGTTTCAAACAACTATTTATACGTAACTTGGGAATAATGACAATATCTGCAGTCATTCATCAGTTGCTAAATATATCATAGTACATAGTTATTGTATACTGTCCAGTTTTCAGTATCCAGTGGCGGATCCAGAGGGGGTTCGGGGGGTTCGTACCAACCCCCCTAATTTCCGATTTTTTTGTCCCGGGTGGTTCAAGTTTATAAGTTTGTGGGTACCAATCACTATGACTGGTTTACAGAAAGAAATCGAAAACCAGTTGGATGCTAAATTGTTTAATTTAGCGACAATAAATCACAGAAAAAGTGACCTTTTGCAATCGACGTTACATTCTGTGCTAAAGAATTCTACATTCATTAAGATGCTATATTCGCAATATAAGAAATAAAAAAGTTTGAATATAATAAATATACATGCGTTTTGAGTTTTTGTCCCTGACGACGAATTATCAAAGAGAAATGAACATGAGTTCCAGGATTTTAGCGCCAAAATCGTAACACAATCGTTTCTAATTAAATTCTTCTCTTACATAAAATTGAAGTGCGACAGTAGGGACTGAATTTTATGCCGTTCATGAAAGTTAAGCATTTAAAATTCAAAAAATCCTCTACCATAACATACTTAATAGTATACGAAGATTATATCGGTGCCGCTTTTTTCCCTTATTGTTTCAAAATTAAGGTCGAGATTACTTGATAAAAAGACTTCTTATACACCAATTCAATATTATTAGCAAGTTTTAAGTTTATGAAAACAAGAGATTTTATTAATTCTGACAAATTTTGACCTGACTATCGTGATAGCTGAGTGGACTAATCGCCGATTTTTCTGATACCAAATTATGAAGATTCTAAATATTGTATGGTAGTTGAGCTGTCCAAAATACATTAAAAACTTAAGTAACCGTCTTACTTCTTTACTTCTATAATGATTTTCAACGTTAAACACATAAAAACAGTGAATTTAACCAATATTAAAAGTGTATATAATTTTGGACGGTAAAACAGTAGGATGTTTTCTTTCTCCATAAACAGTGTATACTTTACTTTTAAAGTAAAGCCATCACTTAAGTTGACTCTTGACTCGGCAGGTTAACGTTCATAAATTTATTTTATGCAAATTGATTCAAAAGATAACGGTATTGAATATTTTATCTAGTAGGAAACCAAGTATCTCACAACTAATTTCACTCTCTAGACCCCATCTAGGCTAACCCCATCCCACCACAAACAGTTATTTGGTTACAGAATTTGGCTCCAGTGAATCTAAAATGGCTCCAACATTTTCCAACTTTCGAAAGTATTGGTCACAAACTGGGATCCTGAACTACAAGCATTTCGAGCAGTCAAAGTTTTCTCTTATTAACAACTTCTCGAGTTGAAATACGTCTTCTCAAGATTCAAATAATGAGGTAGAGTAGGCCTATTTGGAACCTATTGCATATAATTGCATCACGACTGTTTACAAGGAAATAATAAAAATCTAGTATGAAAGAGTAGTCCAAAACCTGCTATAAAATCCCCACAAAATACATCAGAATGCAGGATTCGACATATAAATTTTCAAAATTTTCACGAGCATTCCCCGGACCCCATAGACTAGTTAGGCCTCTTACAAATTCTTTTGTATGAATATATCCCCATTATATGTGTCCGACGGAGTGATATTCTAGCTCAGTTACAAAATTAAAGCTGTTAAAAATTATGAGTCGCTGTGTTGAACCCCCCTTGCTGAAATCTTGGATCCGCCCCTGGTATCGTATGCCGTCCAATTTTCAGTACCGTCCTATTTTCGTTATAGGTTGATTTACTGCTATGCACGTTACAGAATCACTCTGGAACGTCAAAGTTTTCTGTGGTAAGCTGTCATATCTGACATACAGCCCAAAACCAGTGCAAATCAGATTAGAAACATAATTTTAATGTGAAGTTACGACTGACCATATATTTTCGTAACAATTTTTTGGTGATTCAGCAAAAAGTAATGTTTCCAATAGAAAACTAACAGTCTGAACGAAAACTCAAAAGGGGCTTCCCTGTTAAGGTCAGCTGCATAAAGTTGCATGTTGCCATGTGACTTATAATCCTGTAGTACAAAAGTTTTTGTGTGTCTTGAACCAGTTAATGGAAATAGGACGTATTTCCAAGATGGCCGACAATATCACTGCATTAGGTTGTTTCTTTTCTTTGAGTTTAAATGAATGAACAAATGAATAAAATTTGTATTATTATTTAGAAGGATAAACAAATTTAATGTAAGTCATGGTTTTATCAAAGTTGCTGTTTATTTACATGACGGAGATGAATCTTATCACATACTATACTGAAAACTGGTCGGACAATGCTACCGTCCTATTTTCGTTATAGGTTGGTTTACTGCTATGCACATTACAGAAACACTCTTGAACATCATAGCTTTTTGCAATAAGCTGTCATACCTGACATTCGGTCCAAAACAAGTGCAAATCAGATTAGTAACATAAAATTTATGAGAAGTTGCAATCGGCAGCACGAAATACCCAAATGTACCCATATACACAAATCTACCCAAATCCACCAATTTTATAGTTGCTGTTGGTAAATTTTACTCAAATCTACATATTTCATGATTGAATAGGTCAAATTGAACAAAAAAGTAAGTACACAATTAACTTCATATGTTTTAATAATCAAAAAACTTATTTTCATCTACCCAAAAGCTGTATGTTTCACCAAACATAAAAAAGTAGTTGTACACTGATGATTATGCTGCTGCTGCTGATGATGATGATGAGGACAATAAATATTGAATGTTGATAAATGAACTTTTAAGCTTTTTGAAGCTATTAATAAGCAACATATAAGCAATATGGGGAGGGAGGGATATAACTGTACTTTAAGATTGTAAACAGATCAATATTTCAATACATATAAATTCTTCTAATATAAAGTTTAATTGTTTTATTCAGTATCAACAAAAGATAGCTAAAAATATATAGAATTTGTCAAGATTTATCAGAAACTAATAAGATTTGGGTGATTTGGGTAGATTTGGGTATTTCGTGCCACCCGTTGCAATTGACCATATATTTTTGTAACACTTTTTTGGTGATTCAGCAAAAAGTAATGTTTCCAATAGAAAACTTACATTCTGAACGAAAACTCAAGAGGGGCTTCTGTGTTAAGGTCTGCTGCATAAAGTTGCATGATGCCATCTGACTTACAATACTGTACTGTAAATGTTTTTGTGTGTCTAGAACCAGTTAACGGAAATAGGACGTATTTCCAAGATGGCAGAAAATATCACTGCATCAGGTTTTTTCTTCTCTTTGAATTTAAATGAATGAATAAAATGTGTATTAATATTTAGAAGGATAAACAAATTTAATGTAAGTCATGGTTTTATCTAAGTTGCTGTTTATTTACATGACAGAATTCAAGCTAATAGCTTACTATACTGAAAACTGGTCAGACGATGCTAAACAAATATGGCAGCTGTAAACTCTATCCTCGGTCTTACAATGTGACCTAAATTCGACGATTCTGATTGGTTGCAATAAATCTTGTCCCAATCAATGAAATATGGTGTCAAAGTAGAGTAATAATAGTGTCTTTGTTTACTTGAATGTCAAACAGTCAAAAAGGTATTAAAACTTGTAGATTTCTAAACTGTTTAAACTGTTAACATATATACACCGTTTCTTGTTTATTTTTTTATACTTAAGAGGTCGCAAACATTGCAAATGGCGAAAACAGGCAGAATTACTGCGAGTGCCTTGATAATAACAATACCATAGGGTACTTTCATGAGGATTTCACTTCAACTTCCATCCACATTGCTCAAATAAGAGAAACAGCATAAACAAAGTTTCTAAATATCCACTGAGTAACAGAGAAAGTTAACTTCAGACAGAACTGAATGACCAGTGTTTATCTAAAAGCATAGTACTTACTTCTAAAAGTTATTGAGATATTTAAATTTAATTCCATGAATTTAACAGTTTTCAGTTACCTTTTGTGTTTGTCTGTCAGTCTGTCCATCACGGAAAACATTGGCTATAACTTTGCCATTTCTTGATATTTGTTCATCCAAACTTTTAATTTACATTGCTTACATCTCATGATGATGCTGAAATCGTTAGGTCAAGGTCACATTTAATGGTTTTATGCTTTATTTATACTTGGATTTGTTATGTAAATGTAATGTTGATTATAATGTTGCCATTTCAACTGAACACCCATCTAGTTGTTATAAAAGATTGTGAATTTTTAAATAATTTCTTCTGTTTTTTAGCTCGCCCTGAGCTCAGAGTGAGCTATTGTGATCAGAAGGGGACCAGCATGTCCATCCTCAGCTTTTGTTTGTTAATGCGATAGAGGCCACAATTTTTTACTGATTGTCATCATACTTGGTCAGAATGTTTGTATTTGTGGTGTCTCAATCCTTTCAAGTACAATCTCTAGTCTCAGTTTTATTGTCTTTGGTCTAGTCTCAGTTTTATTGTCTTTGGTCTTGATCTTGACTTAATCAGTCTTTAACCCTTTCCTCCATATACACATTTTAACGCCAAGCAAACAGTGTAGATCCTGTTCAGATGGTACAGATATGCCTGCTGATCTGGATCTACACTGTAAGGTCAGAAATGGGCCATTTGGCCTTCTTGTTTATGAATAATGGCTGGTCATAGTTACGTTTAACTTTGGGTGAAAAAATATGGTAGCCTGATGTCCCAGACAAGTTAAAGTACTGACTAGGGCTACTAAATACTTGACTGAAATCTAGTTTTGAACTACCGATAGTCATTATTAATTTATACTTGGACAAGTGAAAAATTCTTGCAGTATCAAAACTTGTTTTTATCAATTAGCATCCTGTCAGTTAATACTTAGCCTTTATTAGAGTGCAAAATGTGTGTAAATGTATGTAATAAAACATATTTAATCTGATTTTTCTATGTTGTTATTCAGACTGAAATGTATTTTAACTAGATTACAGCAATATAACCAGAACATTTCAGTATAATATATGCTTATTTCAGTATACTATATGCTTTTTCTATGTACTTTGGAAAAAAGGCCCCTTCCATATGTCCTCCAAATCTTGTGGTATAACCTCCTTTTTTACTACTTGGGTGATTTCTTTAAAACTTGTACACAATATCAGGCAATATTGGCCCAGAGGGATGCATTGTAAAGACCTGTACTATAACATTAAATATTTAAGTCAATACACCAAAAAGCAAGTCAATGAGTGTTCTGTCCTGTCACACATCGTTTCGAGGTCCCTTATCTGCAATTGGCCGATTTCGGTCAAACTGTTAAAGTAATTCATGAATGCTTAGTACATGTACCTAGCCAACATGTGCATATTCTCAGCAATTTTCATTTGGTTCATTTTTATGAGTTTTAGCTATTTCAAGTATCACAGCAGTGAAAGTTCCTAGGGGAAAAAACTACATGAACACACAAATAGTAAACCTGTTTGAATTGTTTCCCTTGTTCAGGAAAAAGACATGAGCTACCAGTATTTTTGTAATCCCAGGATTCTTTACGATGATGTTTTTTTTAATTAGCTAATGATCAAAACCAATGAGCACATTGAGAAGATGTCTCCAGGAAAGACACAATTCACATTGGCTTCATTCAAATCATCTCCAGAACATCAACAGTATGTCAGACATTGACCAAATCACAATGGCCATGATTTCATTTTCCTTGTCTATTACTTATGTAACATTTTATATAAAAAATCTACACAGTAAGTGTTTGTATGTCTGTCCACCTATTTGTGCACCTTACTGTAATTCCATTGTCTTGTCACTCACTAGGATTAAAGGAAGTTGAGGGAGATGCATTTTTTTTTTCAGAAAAACAACATCTTATTTAAAGCTACTGTTTTTCAATCAACTTTTTTATGAGAGCACTGACCATATTTTTCGCTGAGAGTATTGCAAATTTGTTTTAAAAATTTTTGTACCTTCTGATCTCAAAATTTGATATTAAAAAAGTACTACATAACTTGTCTGTAGGCATCTTTCAAACATCACAAAACACCTTGCATAACATGAAAAGTAAAAGTATTTATGAGTGATGGAAAAAGGGAGTTCTATTGAAATAAATCACTGAGGAATTTGAATTTCATACATGTAGTATCTGATTGGCTACCAATGTAGGGCAATTTCTTATGTCATGGGAATCATTTAACCCTTTACTCCATAATACCGTTTTTGTAGCATGTGCGACCAGTGAAGATCCAGAACAGCTGGCACATCCATGTGGTTTAATACGAATCTGGACTGTTGTTTTTTGGTAAGAAGTAATCTAATAAATGAAAGAGCGAACAGTGAAGATCCTGATCAGAAGGCACAGATGTGCTGCCTGATCTGGATCTACACTGTTTGCCAATGCCATAAAAAGAATAATGTTATTGAGGAAAGGGTTAAATTTAACAAAAAAATCACTGCCTGTAGGTACATGTATTAAACATATGGTGAGAGATATTATAAAAAAATAATGTAAAAATAGGTTATCTGTAAAAGATGTTAATTTTAGGAGGAATTATCAGCAGGCCTGTGGGAATTCTCAGATCTGATTAAATTTTTGTCAGAAATTTATGGAGCAAGTTGCAGGAAGTAAAGTAAGATGATAGGAGATATTTCAGTGATAAGCCTTTCAACTGGGTATGCTTAGTTTAGTTTAAATGGTACACTAATTAAAAAAGGTGCACATTTCTGTTTGAACTTTGGATTTGTATAAGGTACTTTGGATATGCAAGTACAAATGTATGTATGGATAAAAAAGAATTATTTTTAGGTGTTTTTATTTTCAGGGTCAGTATTATAGAGGTTAGTCATTTCAATTAACCCTTTCCTCCATAGACACCTTTACTGCATGGGCGAACAGTTTATATCTAGATCAGCCGGCACATCTGTGTCGTCTGATCAGGATCTAAACTGTACACTTTTTGATTCGTTAGGTTATTTCTGACCAAAATGCGTCCAGTGCAGATCCTGATCAGACGACACGGATGTGCCGGCTGATATGGATCTACACTGGACACACATGCGTAAAAATGCGTATTTATGGAGGAAAGGTTTAAGACAATATTACAGAACTATAGTTACATGTACTGTGAAGTATAAAAGTGTGCTATATAAAGTAATTTTAACCATTTATTCCATATATACATGTTTTTACGCATGTGCCACCAGTAGTGATCCAGATTTGATACCTGTGTCATCTGATCTGGTTTGCACTGTTGGTCAGAAATAACCTTATAAATCTAAAAGCAAACAGTGCAAGATCCTGATCACATGGCACTGATATGCAGAATTCTGAATTAGATTTACAATGTTTGCCTGAAAGTATAGAAATCTGCCAAACACAGACCAATGAAATAAATTAATTTGTAAACCTATGTTAATTATCCTTTTATGTTTAGTGTAGATGGTGATCTTGCAACATTGTTATTCATTCAAACTGAAAATTCAGTTGTATTTGTGGGGTACTTCTATTCATGCTTTTTTTAGGTAAATCAATTTATATATTATAAAAATGCATGATACATAGATTTCTATGTTACAGTAATTTTAGAACTCCATAAAAATGCCATCTGATGGAATATGCAAAATGTCATGCCCATGATTATTGATGAATTCCAAACATGTAATAAAAGATGTCAGCGTTGCATTATATGCATTCGCACATGGGGCCCAGTCATTACAAGGCGGGTCATTGCTGCCACCTGTGTTCTCGTCACTAAAGCATGTATTTGTGAGCTGCATTCTTGCTTAAGTTTGGTATATACAAAGCTCATTAATTTTTATCTTGGTTCATAAACATCTCAGCATGATTTGACTTAAATGATTAAAAATTTGACTTGATTTCTTTAGCCACCCTTGGATTTCATAAAAATGTCATAAACTTGCCATGTATAATCATTACATGGATAGGGCAAGGTAATTGAGAACAGGGCCCAAGATCATAAAACTGAGGTTGGCCATTTTATCCAATCAGATGCTTGAGATTTGAGAATGGTCTGTAGAATTAGTTTAAGAGGAAAAATTTACCAGTTTTAGCGAGAAATAAGATGATATTAACACTACAAGAATTTAGATAGAACCTGCATTAACCCTTTCCTCCATAATTCTGTTTTTTATCCCATGTGCGTATAGTGTAGATCCAGATCAGCTGACACATCTGTGCCATCTGATCAGGATCTGCACTGTTCGCTTTCTGGTAAAATAATCTAATAAATCAAAAAGCAAACAACTTAGATCCTGATCATGTGGTAAGTGCCAGCTGATCTTGATCTTCACTGCTCGCCTTGCCATAAATTCATATATATATGGAGGAAAGGGTTAAGTTAATTAATTGCATGAAATTCAAGTATTTATATGGAAAGCCAGAGCTGTCTTATATTGTTGTTTTCGAATGTATTTAACCGCTTTGGTATTATAACAGTTCATTTCTATAATATATAAAACCAAAACATGCATTTATTTAACCAATACTCATTATATTAATCCACGCGTACAATATATTATACGGACTCGTCGATATATGAAACCAATATACCTTTATGTAGATTCAGCATATATAAATATATTTTTGAATTGTATTAAACGAATGTGTTAATATTTAAAACCGAATTAGACATACATAAATCCAACTGTCCTTATGGGGAACGAGAGTAGCATTATATTATATCATTTTCACGATATATGAAAGTAAACTGTTCATATATAAAACCGAATAAGAAATATATATGTTCCTTTTGTAATTGTATGAAATAACGTTATGCTTATATTGTTCTGATTTATCAGTGCATGGAACCAACCTTCCTTATATGTAAACAAAGATGCGATGTATCGGTTCATAGTGATATTGTGTTTAACGACTTCATCTCTATATTACACCAAAGTAAACATTTGCGAATCGATCTGTTCTTGTGTGGAACTAGAGTAGCATTGTGTAATATCATTGTCACAATCTATGATAGTTATAATCAGGGATTCTAAAATTTCAAAATCCCAATCGGACATTGGCGCCAAAATTGACATTTCACCGACTTCCGGTTCGCACGAACTGCGACTTCCGGTCCCCGGTTCAGCGTATTTCACTCTCCCAACCCCCACTCCATTTCTCTTTTCCGGCATATTTTCTCGTCGGCGATATCCTACAACCTCTCAAAAGATTAATGGTTTTCGAGCTGTAGACCGAAAAATTCTTTGATCGATTTATAAGAGCGGCACGCGACGTTTGAAGTTTACGGCGATCGGCGTCTTTGTTGTAATACACAAGCATTCCATGCATTTAAAACGTGACGTAATGGTTCAAAACAGTTATCTTCAGCAGTGTTCATAGCGATTGTGAAGTGGATTATTTAGTTATTAAAAATGTTTTCTCTCTCGGAATTTCGGGAGGCAAGTATTCGCTTTACGTTAATATACATCGATCACACCGTGTTTTGTAACACTATATTATAGTTGTTTGAAATATTATTCTTTTATTTACCGGATGTAGTAATTTTTGAATCTACGAACTTACAAGAGTCAGCGTATGCAACATTACTCGGAAATAGTGAAGTGAACTTTATTTACAAGTGAACTTTATTTACTTTATGTTGATTACGTAGATTTTTGTAAATTTGAAATTTATTTGAATCGTTATATGCGTAAGTAACCAAGCCGGTCACTCGAATTTTTTCACATTTAAGTATATATTTATTTGAGCCATTTCAAATTTGTTGTGAAATGCTAACAGTTCAAGTAAAATTCTCATGATATAAGTTTTCTTTAAATTTAATAAACAGCAATTTTCGGTCGTCGGTCTTTTAGAATTACGCACATATCGGACTAACATGTCTGTCAATAAAATGCAAACTGTTTTATCATTTATACAACCATGTGTAAATTTTGCTATCTTAAATTCTGACGTCAGACAGCCTTTGACTGGCGCAGTCCATTTTTTGGAAATTAAATAACCCGCCCGTTGTTAAAATGAGATCGACCACATCCCGTTTCATCTATGCCGCAGGCTATTCACCGAACGTGTAGTCGTGGTAGTCATGGTAGCAGACTTGTGAAGTCGCTAATTGACAGGTTAATAGCTGATTAAGCTGTGAAAAAATGTACATGTAGGTAATTTTGTAACAGTTTGTAGGCCAATATTCATGACTGATTTTTTTAACCAATTTTGAAATTTCAATCGGACATTCTTCCCGAAAATCGGTCAATGACCGGCCTGCCGACGATTTTAGAATCCCTGGTTATAATGTATGGTATGAAAACAAACAATCAATGTATGAAATCAGGTGTCCTTAACTGAAACCGATTAAACAATATATAAGATGGCTTTTGGAATATATGATACAACTTCATCAATATATTAAACCAAAATAGCTATGCTATTTAAAACATAACTTTCGTTGTGTTCAAGCAACGTGTTTCACACTGCGCCATTGCCTTGTAACATGGACGTCAGCGAGGAGATGATTAAAATTTTGGAGAGGATTGGACTTAATCCGGTGAAAATAAATAATAAATAATGAGCCGGTGTCGAAGTAAAATACATCTCCCAACGAATAGTCTCGTCAATATAATGACAAGCCGGTTTCATATAACGAAGAATGGTATGACACATTGTCGAAACGGATATATATAAAGAATTATTGTATCCATACATTGATCTTACGTTTAAATAAGAACGTTTTCAGTTAATATAATGTTAAATGAAATAAAAACAATGCATTTCGGTTAAGTATAATGATAGCTGCTCTTATTGTATATCAAACCGAACATATATATTTCTTATTCGGTTTTATATATGAACAGTTTACTTTCATATATTGTCAAAATGATATCATATAATGCTACACTCGTTACACACAAGGACAGATTGATACATATATGTCTACTTTGGTTTGATAAAAAGATGCAGTCATTAAATACAATGTCAATATGAACTGTGAATTCATATTTGAACATACTGGTTTCATTCAATACAGTTTCCAATACAAACAAAGCAAGACTGAATCTATATAAAGGTATATTGGTTTCATATATCGACGAGTCCGTATAATATATTGTACGTGTGAATTAATATAATGAGTTTTGGTTCAATAAATACATGTTTTGGTTTTATATATTATAGAAATGAACTGATATAATACCAAAGCATTTGAATAAATTCGAAAACAACAATATAAGACAGCTCTGGCTTTCCATATATTTAGACTCGACAATAAGAGAAATGTCGATTTAACTTAACTTATATTCCCTATTAAACGCCCCCGGGGGCGTTACATTTTGCAAAAGGGGGGCGTTTAATAGAGACCAATTATTGACAAAATGTAGTTTTTAATAATTGTGTTATCGTATTCCGTTGTGCATAACGCGCATTGATGTATAACGCGCACCCATAATTTTGATAAAAATAGGATGTATAACGCGCATCAAAAATCGGCGCGAACGTAAAATTTGGCGCCGATCTGGCCTTTTTGTGTTGAAATAAAATATTTTAAAGTAAAGAAAATCTTAAATAAACAATAGACAGTAAAACAAATCGGCGCGAATGAGAAAAATCGGCGCGAACGTAAGAAAATTCGGCGCCGATCTGAACTACCGTATTTGTGTCGAAGTAAAATATTACAAAGTAAAGATAATCTTTAAAAAAACAATAAAGACAGTAAAATAAAATCGGTGCCGACATAAGAAAAATCGGCGGGAATGAAAAAAATCGGCGCCGATTTAAGTATTACATTTTGTGCTAGGGTAAAATATTACGAAAAAGAGAAAAACTTTAATAAACAATTAAAATAGACAGTAAAATAACCATTTTATTTCACACAAACATGTCACCACCTACACCAATGTCATGGTAATTCACTTGTCTACTTTTGAAAAAAGACTGGGGGGCGTTTATTAGGGGAGGGGCGTTTAATAGGGAATATACGGTACTCATATTTGTATTGTAATACATAAATTAATTTACCAACTACATGTATGTTGATTAAATGTAAATGTATATTATCAAAAGTATGTGTAGCTATATTAAAAAAGTTGTGTAATATGTAAAAAAATGTTGTTTGAATAGAAATCAATTGGATAAACAATACAAACATTTATTTTTGCAAAAGGTAAAAAAACAAACCAACAAGCTGTTGAGAATGTTGTAAGAGTGCATAACCTTGATGATTTTCTGTTTCTAGAATGTCTTGAAGTAATTAGTGCTGAGTTTTCCCATGGTTTTAGTGATGATGAGTTGTGCAGATCTGTCAGGCAGGGGTTAAATATCACCACTGACAGCTTGAATGCTTCTCTTACAACCTGGAACACTACATAATGTAGGGTAGATAAGATTTGCAAGGATATTATTTTTCAGAATTCTGATTAACCCTTTCTTCCATGTATCTACGTTTTATTGCATGGGGGAACAGTGTAGATCCAGATCAGCCTGCACATCTGTGCCGTCTGATTAGGATCTGCACTGTTCACCTTTAGATTCATTAGTTTATTTCTGACCATAATGCAAACAGTGTAAATACTAATCAAAATACACTGTTTTCACATGCCAGAAAGGCTTATATACTACTCAAAATTTGATAAAGGATCACTTAAAAGAATGTGTTTATTCTTTACATAAGGTTCAAACGAAAAAATATTTGCTGTAATTCTGAAAATTTATTCATTTGACATCAGCTTTGTGCCAAAAAAGGAATGAAACGGAAAACTGTTGAAGTGGAACAGTGGTTGAAACTTGGTAGGGGCAATAATTCGGAATAAAATGGAAATTTTGAGTAGTATATATGGAGAAAAAGGTTAATTTAGTTGCGTTAGTTGCAACACTCTTATGGGTATAGTCACAATTTCTTTGTGAGATGTTTTACACCATGAACTAGTTGATCATTTTTTAGTTTTGAACAAAAGATTGCTTAACAAACTTGTTAAAAATAGAGAAAAAGAACATGTGGGCATGTTTAAGTGTACCTCAATACATGAATATAGAATTTTTATTGCATGTGCCAAAAGTGTAGATCCAGATCAGCTGCTTCAGGATCTGTACTGTTGGCTTCTTTGTCAATGAATCAAAAAGCAAACAGTGTAGATCTACACTGGTCGCCCATAGAATCTTGATTACTGTGATATCCCGTGTGATAAAGGCAATTGGTAATTGGCAGTGTCAGGATGCCTTGATTTTAAGGTTAAAGTGGCTGTTTCTGATTGCAACCATGCCTTGGAAATGGTGCTCATGTAATAATCATGTTGTGAAACCATCCATGGAGAAGGGTTAACCTTTACTCTATATATTATACACCTTTATCCCATGGGCAAACAGTTTACCTCCAGATCAGATGGCAGATCCATGCCATCTGATCAGAATCCACTCTGTTCACTTTTAGATTCATAAACTATTTCTGAACAAGATGTGACCTGTGTATGTCCAGATCTGATGGCATGGATGTGGCCACTGATCTGGATCTACACTGGTTACTCATGCCATAAGACATATGATTATATGGAGTAAAGGGTTAAGCATACAGGATAATGTTTAACTTACTCCTTGGGAACTTATGGAAAAGCTATTTTCCCACTTTGGGCTTACAATGATCGATGTCTTTCACACGATGCAGCAAACCAATCAAAGCGCTGAAAGCGTTGAAAGACTGGCGCGCTGGTTGAATCGGCATCTGCACAGATATCATTACTGTAAACATATGAAACTATGTGTGATTTTTTCGTTACACTTTGTGACAGTTACTATCATCAACATTAGCAAATAATTCAGTATATTCAGGGATTTCAATAGATGCAGGTACTTGTATTTTGATGCAAGGAAATTAGGTTTTCCACTTTTTTTTCACCTAAATCTTAGGTTGGGGGTCTTTTTGATGCAGAAGCGTATGAGTAGTGGTTAAATTTTGCTAGAATAACGATGATCAGGCTCCGCCACAACTGAGTAGTGTCAACAATGAAATGCACAATGCTCACGTACCTTAAGAGACTGAAATAGTTACAATCTTAATTTTTACGTCAATCGCAACAATGGATTAACAAAAATATTCGCCAACTTACTAACTGTCTCCCCAGGATTTTCGGAAGGGTTGTCGCTGGACTGTTCGTGGAGTTAAGCTCTCGAAACTTTATTTTCTAACTACAGTAAAACTTCGAAAACTCGAACATCGAAAACTCGAGCACTCGGCAAAACTCGAAGTAGTTTTGCTGGTCCCGGCAATTTTCTTACATATTCTATATAAAAATACAATGGAAAACTCGAACTTCAAAAACTCGAATTCTCGAACACAGGTGTCGGTCCCTTGAAGCATATTTTCTTCTTTGTTTGTATTGGAAAACTCGAGTAATAAACAACTGATAAAATTTTCGCACCTCGCGGGAGTATTTGGTAAATGGTGACGCGTGGTTTTCACACGTTGTGACGGGTTATAATTGGCACTTTATTGTCAATCGCCAGCGTCTATTGTGTTTTAATTGATCTGATTAAAGCAGGTTATGATGAAAGAAAATGATTTTATGATCACTCGGTAGGCGGCTGCGTTGAGACGATAATTACAAGAATTTAATTACGAGGTTGTTTGTTGTTTTTTATGTTGACAGGACCTAGTAAATTTTTACACGCGTATAAAAAAACGACGCACCGTTGTAAAGTATACTAGTTCTCGGACAATGTCAACACGAAAGGTTTAAAAAGCAGTTTTCTTGAAAAAAAAATACCTCAAAAATGTTTTCAAACAGATATACAGGTTTAAAGAAAATACAATCTGAAATGAATCCTTTATTAATTTAGCTGATATTCAGATAACGTACTCAACAACAAGGTTACATACATGTGTTTATACGACTCAACATAAAAATAAAGTGAAGCTTCGAAAACTCGAGCGCCATGGAAAACTCAAACATTTTCATAATCCCCCTGAGTATTCGAGTTTTCGAAGTTTTACTGTATCATTTTATACAGTTTTATATTTGTACCAAAGTTTACTGCAAAAACTGTATATAGTACAAAAATGTTTTTTATCTCTTTAGAGCCAAGAAAGGTACAAAGTTAAAAAACATAAATAATGTGAAACAATGTGTAAATAGTATGTCAACATGTGTTTTAATAACATTAACTGATCTGATCTCATCAAATTGCAATGTCAGCTATATACTCTGTATAGTTAGTTTTTCACCTTCATTTTCCAAGATATCTCACACATATCAAACTCAGTGTTTCATTACAACTGACAGAATTAGGATTAAACTTTCAGAAGCCTCTTTTTTCCTTGGGCCCAAGTGCTGACTGTCTTATTATAATCAAATTTCAGTACATCTGGACCTTCCATGGATATCATTAACAATGAATTTAATGTTGAATTGTTAAGCCTGCTTCTAAGTTTGTCTTCACTCTTGATAAGGTGGAAAAAAAACCACTCACAATCTGAAATTAAATTAATTTACGATACCAGGAAACATACAGACAGCTTCACATATATAAAAATATTATCATAATAGGTATTCAGTTAACACAAACAGGTATAATAAATTATGTAGTGCACCCCTAGAACCTGGTTTAACCCCTAGTAGCAAATTATTTTGCCACTGACTGTTCCAAGGCGCTAACCCATACGGTTCCCCTTTTTTGTTAAGCAATCAACAAACAAATCATTTATTTTCCTCTCTTCTTTTTGCTGCAGGGGAGGCTGTGTTTTATGAGTGTGGCGATTCCAGATATGCATATTTTCTTTTTATATATAGTAGCATGAAATTGAGTTATTTTATTTATTTAATGCAAGTCACAAGGCTAAGTAAATATATTTAAAAAACATTGCCAACTTCTTGCAACCAGGAGTACTTTCTTCCACTTAGGATCGACACCTGACTGGATCGAACTGGCTGTTCGAGGTAGCCGGCGTTGATTCAGTGTCTCGGCATGTTGGGGTACCGCGTCCGGTGTCGGAGTGATTTCACGACGTGAAGGGGTACTTCATCGTCGTCAGAGTCGCTTTTGAAGGGCTATCCGGAATGATCTCGATCTCATTTCTAGAATTTTGAAGTTCAGAATGCCCGATGAAGTTGGCATCAGCTTCACAAGGCTGGTTTCTCTTGAAATAACTTAAGATAGAATTGACGAGTCGTCGTTCTTTCGCGCATGCATACTTGAAAATGTGTCCGACGAAAATGAACTGATCGTTACGATGATAGCGCATTAAAATACCACAGAATGTATTTCTTTTGCAATTTAAGTTCTACCTGCAACTTGCCAATAGATTTGTTTAAAACAAATCCATTATAGCACAATTATTTTCATACATGTATACAGTACAATTTTCGAAGTGTTTGTCTTCTAATCACAGAACTAAGAATAACCAAATTATTACTCATGATCGCATCTCATTGAGAATATCAACAGTCGGCAGAGCCAAAATACGATCAAACGACACCGACAGACTTGCGTATTCACCACGTGGAGAGGCGGAGTTATCCAGCTGATAGTAAAGAAATCGATTGTGATTGGTCAAATCGCCCATTGCTTAACCTTGAATGAGGTGTGTATTGAAAAGCGACCTGTGTTTACAATGCAAGGAACAGAAAATTATGACATGTCGATTTTGAATAAACGGATGTCGGCGAATTTAACACTTGTTGGAATTAGATCAAAGCTTGTTAACGGTTGTCTGGGGAGAACACTGGAACCCGGCCCGGTCCTTGATAGCCGAGCAAATTCTCGATCCACAACTGCTCCAACCTAACCAAAATGGCAACCTACGCTATCTCCCGCTTGTCACGTGACTGATTTGTTTTTAATCGTTCTTTTAATATCCTTTCATAGTTGTTCGAACAACAACATTAAATTGTTTTCTTGTTTTTATTTGTAGCATTATCTTTCAAAGTTCGCATTCCTTCTCGAAATATTTGTATTTTCTTTAAATGCACTACTTTTAATGCCACACAACTACGAAATCTTTGAGGCGTAACTAAACCACTCATGCATATCCAGTTGCTTGTTCACTGCCGTAGCTGGTCATGGTTTCACTCCACATTTGTTCGATGGAATTTTTGGCATGGATGTTCCAAACTTACACGGAAACTTACTATGAATCATTCAGAATTCGTGGAATGGTGTGCTGCATTGTGCTTCACACTCGTGCAGAACATTTCGGCCTGATCTCGCAGTGACAACTTACTTGATACGCTCTCGTGGTCGCAATGATACACCCGAAGTTCAGGACTGCGCGTCGCAATGTTCGCGGCATCGTTAGATAAGACTGGCGCATGCGCCAGTCAAAAACAGGCATCAAAAACGAATACTGGGTTTAAAAACAGGGCTTTTTTCACTGCCTGGGGAAGGTGCCCATGCCCTATAATTTAGGGGAAAATAGCGTCATTTTTTCTCGTAAGGGGAATGAAAAAACCTGATCTAAAGTTACTTTTTGGGGAAAACTGCACAATTTTAAAGAAATTTTCTAAGTGGAAGGCGCCCATTAATGGCCCCTGCTATAGAAGGAAAAAAAGCCCTGAAAAACTAGCTTCAAGATTGTTGACTGGTAAAAGGTTAGGATTTTACAGTAGCACTGTGTTTCTTCCAGTTTTCAGCAATCTGCTTCAGCACAAAGGAAACCTGTTTCTCTTTCTGATACTGTTGTGACAGTTCCTACCGGTAATAATGGATACCTGTAAATGTAAACATGAGAATAGAAACCAGTCTCATATCTCAATCATCTGATTGGCTGAAATGGCAACTGGTCACCATTTCAGCCAATCAGGTGCTTGAGATTTGAGATTGGTTTCCAATCTCAGTTTAATAACCTTGATACCTGTACATGTAAACATGAAAAACCTGCACAATTAACTTGTAGGAATTCTCTAGCATAAGGAATAGGTGACTCTCTGGAATAGCAAACTTGTGTTAATTAGTAAGGAAATGAGTTTGGATATTCTGGATATTACTTATTAGTAACAGTGGAGTTAATTTAGACTTATTTTTTCTTAACCTTTTACTCTGTGGATATGGCTTTTATCCCATGTGCAACAGGTGTAGATCCAGATCAGCTTGCACATCCTTTCAGTCAGATCAGGATCTACATTGGTTGCCTCTTTGTCAGAAAGACTATAGTAAGTCTAAAAACAAACAGTGTGGACCCTAATCAGACTAAATGAATGTGCAGGCTGATCTGGATCTACATGTATGCTTGTTGCATATGCCTTATCAGCCATATTCCATGGGTTTGTTTTTGTGTCTTGTTTTCTCTGGTTTAATGAGTAAGAGAGTGAGGGTTTTTTTTCATTTTGTTTGATTGAAAATTTTGTTGTTGTTGTTGTTTTTAAAGAAAACAAACAGCACAAATGTTCATCATGAAAAATCATTAGAAGCTATAACACTTAATTTTTTTCTTTCTTAATTAAATCCTTAAAAAATTGTGTCATGGACAAATTCAAATAGTCTTTAGGTAATTGACGTCATCCTACAAAAAATGATGTCGTAAAGTTGAACGAATACAACATTGCTAAAATTATGCATTTTTCAGGAATTAATATTGCATTTAAAATTTGCAACAAAATCACATGCTGATTAAAATTTCTTTCAAATAATAAAAAAGTTTTAAGTAATATTTTTATTAAAAAAATAGTGTGAAATCAAAAAAAGGTGATCTCAGACTTAATAAAATATATTTCCTTCTGAGCAAGTCCATTCAATGTTGAATGAAGTGTTGTTACAAATCACATGACTAGTGAACAATGTTGTGGAGGCTGATTGTGTCTACACTGGTCACATATGTGGCATAGACTTTGATTAGGGCTCAAAGGGTTAAATGGGTTAAGATCTTTATAGAGCTCTGAGATAAAATTCATGCCCCAAGATCATAAACTAAAACTGGAGACCAGTCTCAAATCTCAAGCATCATCTGATTCGCTGAAATGGCGACCTGTCGCCGTTTCAGCCAATCAGATACTTGATATTTAAGACTGGTCTCCATTCTGAATTTCATGATCTTGGGCCTAGGATTCTTACTGTATGTTAGGTGAAATGTTTAGGAATTAATGAAGGACAACAGGTGCTTGAATCAGCTTCTACCAGTAATTAACGACAGATGTTCTACACATTAGCTCAAGGAGTAGAACATGAACATGAATCAGGCTGACCTTTTATGATTTTAGGTTGTGCTTTTAATAATTCTTAAAATAATTCTTTGAGCATCTGTATTGGCCTGGATTTCAGGCAATGATAGAAATATGAAAAAAAAAATTATTAGATATCTTTGTGTCAACCTAATGTAGTCATTCTTTTACTTTCCAGTGCTTTTGTTTTCATCAATTTTGTCAGACTGGTGCCTAGCTAGTTTTCAGGAGCCAAAATAAAAATCTGTTAAATTACCTGTGTATAAAATAAATGTACAAGTTATTTCCAGATGAGATGGCTAATTAAACGGTTAGCACTCAAGTTTTAACTGATTATAAACATTTTTTATTGAATTACTTTCAGCATAAAACTTTCCACTACATGAGCTTCACAGCCACTTTCATTGTGAATTTCGTTGTTGTTGTTTTTTTTTCAAAAATAACATTTTAAGTTATTAAGGACCATAACTCATGATTATTATTGTTCAAAAGAGTGAAAAAATAGGGATGTCAGTGGATACCAATTCATTATCATAATATCTGTATAATACTATCCAAATAACTGTATAGATCTGCGACTATGTCAGTTACATGATGGCATCAACATTCCCGCTTTTTTGTGACTATGATACAATTGTTTTGCTGCATTCACACATAGATGGACTTTATTAAAAATTTTCCATTTATGTCTCCCTTTTAAACAATGCACATGACCACCTGGTTGATAACATTGAAACAAAAAAAAACCACTGCAAGCAAGTTTTTGATTATGCAAATACGAAATGAGTATCTGGATACTGACATTGTGTTCGTTAAAAAAAATACTGATTTCATTTGACAGCTTTTAAAATATGAATGTCACCAATTTTTATATTTAATTTTAGGATGGTGTGTAGCCCATGCAACCCATTATTGAAGTGCCATGAACTTTGACCGTAAACATGATGGCTTGGTTGAAGCTTCTGTTGACTTTGACCTTCACTGTTGTCATAGAAACCAAATATGACCTCAGCTTTGATGATGTCACAGCAATTGTTGGAGAAAAGTTTGATTATCAGCTTGGAGATGAAGAGTTCCAATCAACATACAAGATTGTTCGGGTAATGCTATTAATTGTAATGAACAATTTTTCATAGAAATTATAAATACACATTTTTCAGTCTTTTTAAGAATTCCAAACTCACACACAGAATGCATTATGTTTCAAATTAATAGCAGTTCATATACTCTGTATGTCTTCAGGGAATGACTTACAGGGAGACTTGGGAGAAATAGACTAAACTTCTCTCTACTGAGCATAGGGGAAAGTTTTTCCCTATATGTTTCTGATAAAAAGCTGAAAACTACCAAAACTTCTCCCGAAAATTGGAAAAAGTTTTCACAGCCTAAGCCGATCCATGGTCTTGGTTTTGACTTCCATGCATAATGTTCAAAAAACATGTTCTGAAATTGTTAATTACTTAGAAGTAAACCACTTGAGGTCATGACGTCTTATCATCAGAGCAGATTTCTGATCTGGAAGTAATAGATATGAGTTCAAACATGAAAAGCTGAATCAGTTCGGAAGTAATATTACTGAAGTGGTTAATTCATATTTACCCTTTACTCCATAGATACACCTTTATTACATTGGTGAACAGTGTAGATCCAGATTTGCCAATCAGTCTGATCAGAATCTACACTGTTTGCTTTTTACACTTTTTCATTAGGTACTCCTGACCAAGATGCAAACAGTGCAGATTTAGATTAGATGACATTGATGTTACAACTGATCTGGATCTACACTGGTTGCACATGCCTAAAATTCGAATGTATGGAGAAAAAGGTTATTATTAACCAGGGATTTCAATTGCTGCAGATTCTTGCATTTTGATGCAAGCAAATTTGATTATTTCCACTTTTGACCCCATCTCCTACTGAGCTTGGGGTCTTTTTGATGCAGGAGAATTTTTAAAAGTGGCCAATTTATGCAAGAATAAAGAAAACTATTGTATATATTGCTTTTAAAAATGAAATAAACTCAAATATAACCACTGAAAATAAATTAAAATGAAGTTGAAGCAATTTTATGAGTTATAAAGTTCACTATATGCAAGATATGATTTGTGACGATTTGATTATGACCCCATGAACATTCTCAACAGGGATAAAATGACCCATAGTTTTCAAAAGCTTCTGAAATTCCTGTAAACACTTGGTTTTGTTACAGTTTGGTGAGTGCCTTCTGGGCTCTGGTTTACCATATTACAAATCAGTTACAAAGTAAATAACTGTAGTACAATGTTACAAACTGTGTATGTAAGCTTGTGCTTTAAGAGAAAGACAGATTTGCTGCCAGAAATCAAGCAAGTTCATGCCAGTTAGTTCATCAGAACTTTGAATTAGTCAATAGTTTATGCCAAGCAAATGGTTTCTTTCATGACAGCTCATCATGCAAACTTAATAGTAAAGTATAATGCCAAACTGATGGTAAAGTTACAGGCTAAGTTACTGATTAACCCTTTCCTCCATAGATACACCTTTATTTCGTTGGCGAACAGTTTAGATCCAGATCAGCTGGCACATTCATGCCATCTGATCAGAATTTAAACTGTTCGCTTTTGATTCATTAGGTTATTTCTGACCAAAATGCGACCAGTGCAGATCCTGATCAGACAGCACGGATGTGCCGGCTGATCTGGATCTACACTGGTTGCACATGCGTAAAAAGACGTATATTTGGAGGAAAGGGTTTAAGACCATTGTACTAGTTTTCGTTTTCACATCTTGAATTTTATGTGTTCAACAATTGCATGACAAAGATGAAACTGGAAACTTCTTGGTAAATAAATTCACCCTAAGATAAGGGTGAATTTCATGCTTTAATAATGGATATGTTCATGCCATATTTGTGGTAAAGTTAGTGTCAAGCAAATGGTAACTTTTATGCCAAGTGAATGATGGGAAAGTTCAACAACGACACTTGCATTAAGCACAAGTTGCTTTCATCAACTTACTGAAATTAGCTTGTTATTATCAGGGTCGGATGCAATGTTTCCAGAAAGGGGATTAATTTCAAAATTACATATTGCTGCCCAAAAAGGGGGATTTAAGCAACTGCACTGATCCTCCATTGGATCGTCCCAAATTATGCAGTTTTGTCAATTAAGCTAATAGTGAATTGTAATTAGTGTTGAAGTGTTGTTATATGAGGATCATTTAGCTGCACATTGATAGAGGAAACTTTCTCTTTCTTCTGTTTAATTACCCTTACAGCCACAATTAACATAACATAAGTTATCTGGTTTTATTTTCCAGATATCAGAAAGAGGCGAGAAAACTCTTCCCAAATGGCTCAATTTTGATGCCAATTTCAGCATGCTGATTGGTTACCCACAGGCTGAAGATGTCGGAATGTACACCCTTAGATTAAAGGCCCAGTGCATAGATCCAATGTCAGCCAGTTGTCAAGACAAAGTTTCCAGGACTTTCAGTATATTTGTTGTTGAGCCACTCAAATCTGCTGAATCAAGGGGTAGACTTCGTTTTTCCAAGCATGGTCAAAAGCATGGTCGAAATGACTACTTGGTTTATACTAACAAGAAAAATGGTAACAGTGAGTTGTCTGTGAAAAGTGCCAATATATACCTTGCTTCTTCATTTACTGCTTTATCTCCCCTTACTAATTCATTAACCAAATTACATGAGATTCCAGCGTCTCGAACTTTGTTTGCTGTAACTGTTAGTGCTGACATCTCCGCTATGCATTCTGAATCTTACTTCAGTTTATTACTTGATAACCATTTGCATGCAATGCTTTCTAGTGATGTTTATGTAGATGTGCATTTTACTTCTTATCCTACTTTATTTAACATGCATGCAAGTGAAATGAACTTGCATGAAACAGATGCAGGTTCAACAGATTCCAGTAAGGTGCATGAAACCTTTCAGACATCAACTGTCCAAAAAAATTTAAAAAGTAATAATATACTACAAAGCAATGTGATTGAAATTTATGAAAGTTCATCTAAAGACTCTGAACGGACCCAATATAGTTCATCACTAGAAAATCATAAGTATGATGCATATTTGCCAGTTGAATCAAGTCAAGATGAGATGCCTGTGTCTAGTTGGAAAAAATACCCAAAACTTTGCCATGAAGATGAAGTTAACTACTATGCAAGCTTGCTGTTGTACCTAAAAGATGACCTGTCAGAAACTCAGATGAAGAATGTTGTTACATTATGGGCAGGATTTGTAAACAAGGATCTTAACACTGTATCCATTTCAAAAACTGAAATAGATTTGATGAGTATGCAGTCAGATGGAAAGTTCATAGTTACTGCTGGACCAGGGAATGTGATAGAATCACTGACAGACAGTTGTGAACTAACATGGCATGTAGCGTGTGGATACTTCGAACAAATCAGTGACTTCACAAGAGTACTTCAACATAATATTGATGTAGGGCGTGTAACTGAGGAGCTAGGATACAGTGTTATTGCGTGGTTTGTGTATACTGATAGACTAGTACCAAGACGTTGGAAGAGACAAGCTCACAAAGCAGCCAGAAAAACTGTTACACCAACATTCTCACCACCAGCACCAACTACCATCTCTGACCTTGTGAGAACATATTCAGACACTTCATTAGTTTCATTACCTACAACAACTTTCACAACATCTTCATATATAACATCCACACCAATATCAACTTTTAGATCAGTACCTGTTACTTTTTCTAAAAGCTCAGATTTGATGTACTCCTCTTCAGTGATGAGCCAAATTTCATTGTCTGAATTATCACTAAAACTTTCTACTAAACATTCATTAGGTAGCATTATTTCTTCTGAAATTCCATCTATAAATACAACCAAGGGAGCATCATTTACAGGATTAGAGAGTACTAAGGTAATGACAGAATCTTTAATTTATTATTTTACAAGGTCTTCCATTGTGATCTCGTCTTCTGTCACAGCAGTTTCGACTTCTCTTATCTTTTCTACAACTACAACTAAAGTGTCTCTTTACACAATACACAATACAACACTTGCTCCATCTTTCTCAACCACATCTGATACTAGATTTCCGTCTTCTTTTATATCCAGTATACAATTACCAATTCTAAGTACAAGCTTAACATATTTCAGTGAGCAAATTACAATATCCAGTACAAAATCACCAAGTTTCAGTACAAAATTACTGATTTCACCAGTTCCGGTGTCTGTCCTGAATACATCATATTTTACACCCACAGTGTCTGGTTTAAGCTCAAGTCGTGTTTCAGACTCTTTGATTTCCTTGTCTTCTAGTTCTTTTAAGTTTTCTATTATTAAATCATCATCATCCACATTGTTAACACATTCAGAATTCAGCTCTGTGTTATCTGCATTGATTTCATCAACATATTTATCAGTCAGCAATACTTCGTTATCTTCTTCATTATTCTCCGCTGGATTGGACTTTTCTGTGTTACCTTTGACCTCTTTGTTATCTTTATCAACTGTTCAATTACCAGTCAGAAGCAGTTCATCAGTCCGAACAGCCACAAGTTTCATCAAGGATGTACCGTCAGTCACATTTTTCTCTGGGTCAAGTCTTCCATCTTTCATTTCTTCACTTCAGCTCACATCAACAGACACAAGCAGGTTAAAGACATCATATACTGTTGCCTCCCAATCAACAGCAACTAGATCACCAGTAATAACATCTACTCATTATTCAGTTAATTTTTCATCATCAACATCACAAGCAAGTTTTTCATCACATTCATCAGATACCATTTCATTATCAAGATCACTTGCGAGTTTGTCAGTAAAACCAGGATTGACAGTATTATCTCTCCTCTCATCATTAAACCCATCTCAGACATTAACTGTTGTGTTAAATACTACCTCTGATCTGTATAGTTCTGGCCTAAGTACATTTAGGAAATCCAGCATAACATCCTATTCTGATGTGTATGGTCCAGGCATAATAAGTACATTTAGTAAATCAAGCATACCATCCAGTATTATTTTTAAGACAGTTGATCTCTCAATTTCATCTACATATTTTTCCTTTTATTCTGTGTTTAAACTTACTTCAAGCCAGTCTTTTTCTTTATCAACGTCAACAAAAACATCTTTTGCAACAAACTTTATTACATCTATATCATCCACCAGTACAGTTTCTTATAGTGTAACTAATTCTATCATTTCTCTATCAATTCAGCCTTCTTCGGATAATAGATCCAAAATAGTTTTATCTAAATCAGAAACAATGTCATTTTCATCAATGATTTCAGAACGTATTACCTCAGCCCTGTCCTCTGAGTTTTCTTCAAAATTTGCTTTCTCGTCATTTATTTCTACATTTACTTTTGAGACATTAAGCTTGAATACAAGTTCATCATTTTCTTCATCAATTCCATTTACTGCTAAATCTTTGACTCCAAACCTGACACCTTTGAGCAGTACTTCATCACCTAGATCTTTTCCTTCTCCACTTTTACCAATTTCTACATACATCCTTACATCTTTAAAATCATATGCAATAACATCAACAATATTCAGCTCAAACATAACAGTGTTGGGAACATTTTCGTTGCCTGTATCTAGATTATCGTCATCATTGTCAACTGGAATGCATTTGTCACCATCATCAGAATTATTTTTGTTGCCATCATCAGGACTTCTGACAACAACATCATCTGGATTTGTTTCTATGCTAACCTCTGGTCAATTGTCAGCAACATTAACTGGATTATTGTTACCAACATCATCTGGATTATTGTCAGCAACATTATCTGGATTATTGTCACCAACATCATCTGGATTATTGTCAGCAACATCATCTGGATTATTGTCACCAACATCATCTGGATTATTGTCAGCAACAACATCTGGATTATTGTCACCAACATCATCTGGATTATTGTTACCAACATCATCTGGATTATTGTCACCAACATCATCTGGATTATTTTCATCAACATCATCTGGATTATTGACACCAACATCATCTATATTATTTTCATCAACATCATCTGGACTATTGTCACCAACATCATCTGGGTTATTGTCATCAACATCATCTGGACTATTGTCACCAACATCATCTGGATTATTATCACCAACAACATTTGGAATATTTTCGTCACCATCGTCTAGATTTTTGTCAATACCGTCATCAGGATTGTCTTCATCACCATCATCAGGATTATTTTCAAAGGCATCATCTGGATTATCTTTGTTGTCAACATCTGGATTATCTTTGCTTCCATCATCCAGATCTGGATTATTTTCATCACCATCATCTAGATTTTCCACAAAATCATCACTATTATTGTCAAAAACATCATCTGGATTTGTGTCACCATCTTTGATTCGACCCACACCAGCATCAAGTTTAACAAGTTGGGGAAGCAGCTCACTTGCAACAACTGGTAAAACAAAGTGTTTAATTATTTTAACTTGGTAGTTTTCTTTATCATCCTTTTAACATTTAACATGTAGTTTTGATATATTGGTTGCATGATGATTTGAATGTTTATATTTACCTCTTATACTTTTATTATTTTGCAACTTATACATTTTACATTTGAATTTGTAATTGACATTTATTAACTGGTATCATTCTAAGGAATTATGTTGACTTGAAATATGTTTTTGTTAGGAAGTAAGATGGAAAATTATATTAGAACATTTTCCTTTCATGAAAAATCCTTATTACTCCGACTGGATTGTTACAAAATCTGATATTGATGGAATTTTACAAAATTTTAAAATACATAGTTAAATGCTGAGCATTATATTAATACATTAAAAATTGTTGTCTTTGACTATAAAATTTTATAATATTTTATGGAAAAAAAATTAAAGAAATTCTTTAATAGATAGTACTTTGGGAGTCATTTATTCGAAATGACTTATTTTGTTTGAAAGGTATGCATATTTCATGAATTCATAAGAGGCAGTAGTAATTATTAGACTTTACTGTAAAGATCTGATGGGAGGAGTAGGATAAAAGAGTATGTTGAGTTTTTATGTACTTATAATGTTTGAAAATATGATTAGTATCTTGTAAAATCAGGAAAATTCTTTTTTTCAGTTTTAAGAAACGGTAAAATCTATAGATGTCAAATGTGATAAAAGCGCTGGAAATTTACATGACAGTCCATCAAAGGGGGTTTTGATACATGCACAATACTGGTCAACCTTACAAACATATGAAGAGAAAACATTTTTGTATTAAGACCTTGATAGTGATGTTTTCAGTTTTAATAATATTGTTTACGTGATTGTTGAATTGTTTAGTTGCAATTTCAGCTGCCCCAGATGCAGCACCAGTACTGAAGAACTCCATAGACCATATCAAAGTTCTGGTTGGACGTTACTTTGAGCTCCGAATTCCATCCAGTACGTTTGAAGACCAGGAAGATGGTAACACCAGAAATCTCAGTCTTACAATCACGCTGGTGTATGGAAAGCCATTACCGGCGGACGGATGGCTGAAATTTAATGAGATATCACAAACATTGTTTGGAATTCCATTGAAAAGTGACACCATAGGCCCAAATGTGGTGAATAAATTTATACTCACTGCAAAAGACTCGCAAGGTCAAGTGGTGAAAGATGCAATAAGTTTGACATATGAATATGAAATGGAGCTTAATCATAGACTAAGTGTTAAGTTAAATGGCAGCTTTGAGAAATTTACTGGCGACAGAGAAAATCTTATTCAGTTTGCTAGGAATATTGAAGGATTTTATGGAGATAAAAATCTTGACTTTTTGACATTTTCAAATTTTGAAAAAGGGTCAGTTATAGTGACTTGGAGTAATAACTCCTTGTTAGGAATGGTGTGTAAGAAGAGTGTTATTCAGGATCTGTATGATAAACTGATGGTTGACAATTACACAATAGTTGATACCTTCACAGCATTATTTTTAGACTATTCACCTTTGTCCATAAGCTTAGAATTCTCAGGGGTATGCCTTCTGCCACCTACATCTTTACCCCCACCGACCAAATCCCCAGTGACTGACAGTGATGATAAATTATGGATAGAAATCATTCTACCAGCTTTGATAGCAATATTGGTAATTGTCATTATTGCATTGTTGCTGCTGATTTGTTGTCGTCATAGGCGACCAAGCAAAAACATGAAAGATTCCGATAAGCCTGCTTTCTTAGAAGATCGCAGGCCTATTATTTTTCCTGAGGAGTTGGAAATGGTGGATTCTTCCTTAAAGCCAAAGACACCATTAGTTTTACCCGCAGATTATTTACGTGAGACACCACCTGCTGTCCCGCTACATAGCCGCCCTGCACCAGAATATTTGGCACCCGAACTTGATGATAGTATGTTCCCACAGGAAGATGGAGTACCTCCCCCACCCCCACCACATCGTAGGGGTCAGGGTCAAGGTCACAATTCAGATCCCCCTCCATATAGATTACCTCCACCATACTTCAATCCACATAGATCTACATAGACTCACATAAGGTTTTGGACTACTGTGGTATCATTTAATTTCACGGGGATGTATTTTCCGCGCAAAAGCTACAAATGAATGATAAACTTGCACAGGCATAAATTCGCCCAACAATTGTATTTTTCTATTAAGACATAGTATTACATGCCATAATATCGCTTGGTTTTAAATTAGCACATTTACTCTAACACGAAATACTCAAAAATTAAACCCGCACGAAATATAATGATATCACAGTAAATATTGAATATCAGTATTTCAATAGTACATATTTTTGCCAAAACAACTGTACCTTATTTTTGGAACAGCTGTATTTGTCGGAGACATATTTGTATAAATACCTTTGACTTGAATTGCCATAATTAACAGCCTTCAGCCAAAAATAGCTGTACTTTTTAAATGTTTTCATAAGGTATGCAATTAATATAATTTATATGTATTCAATTGTATGTTTAAAGTGCCACATGTACATTAAGAAAATCTTCATTTCTGCTAGCACTAGGGTTGTTGGCTTCCAAAACTATTTAAAAGTATTTGAAAATCTGCTGGTCTTTACAAGCTTTTTGATGGTTGTTCCAACTTTGCTTTGTTTTTTTGGCCTTTTTGTTATTGAGGTTGATTGAGCGATATTTCTATTGCTCTGTTCTGTCTGCTACTTATCCCATTTTACTCTTGGAAGGATTTTGTAAAACTGTTTACTTAATGGAGATTTTATTGTTGCTGATCTCAAGCCAAGTAGGCAGAAGGTCAAGGTAATGATGGTTAAAGTCAGATGTCTTGTGTGCTTATCTTCCAGAATGGTATACAGAAGCTAAGGCCAGAAGCTAGGGCAAAGGTCAAGGTAACACTTAAAAAAAGAAGTCTAACAAATCTACAGGCGGCAAAATGAGCCTATTTGGAAATATCAAGTCAAATGTTCATCTCCTGGGTCAAATGAAGCCCCTTCTTATACTGTTTACACATGATTATGAATGTAGTAACGTTGAGGATTGTAACTGGTTTAGGCTGTAGGATGAAACATCGCTATTAACCCTTTCCTCCATAGACACACCTTTATTGCATGGCCGGACAGTGTAGATCCAGATCTGCCGGCACATCCATACCGTCTGATTAGGATCTGCACTGGTCGCTTTTTGAGTTGGGTTATTTCTGACCAAAATGCCACCAATGCAGATCCTGTTCAGAAGGCACAGATGTGCCGGCTGATCTGGATCTACACAGGTTGCACATGTGTAAAAATGCCTATATAAGGAGGAAAGGGTTACAACCAATTTCAGTACTCGAAAAAAATGGTCTTAGTAATATTCTTATATGCTGGGGTAGAAAATAGGGCAGAACTGAAATTAAAATAATGGTCTCAATACTGCCGGTAGCAGGGTATTTACTGTAAATGTGCACTTTTTTCATATGCCTTAACAAATATATATGTTACATATGATATTTTTTACTGCTTTACTTGATTGGTTGCCAAATGTTAATTATTATGCTCACTCTTAAATTTTGCAATATATATATGGTGCTCACCTCTGTTATTGTGTTGTTATTGCAATCTAGTGATTTTAGAGTACAATCTTGTCTTTTTATCAAATGTTCGTGACTTTGTTCTGTTGTTTTTTTTAATACATACTAAAAAAAGAAAGTTTCTGTGCTGCATGGAATCAAATGTTGTTAACCCATTCCTCCATATGAACGCGTTTTAATGTGTGACCTGTGTAGATCCAGATTAGCCGGCATGTCCATTCTGTCTGATCTGGATCTGCACTGGACACATCTTTGTAAGAAATAACCTAATGAATTAAAAAGCAAACAGTGAAGATCCTGATCAGGTGGCTTGGATGTGCTGGCTGATCTGGATCTATTCTGTTTGCCCACACAATAAAGGTTTATCCATGGAGTTAAAGGTTAATTTTCAGTTGTTTGTTGTTTGGTATGGAAATTTTTGACATTTGTGTTTCTTGAGGAAAATAAAACTCATTTTCCTGGAAATAATGTGAATTAGGTTATTGTACACTGATCATTTTAACATGTCAATCACAAATGTGATCAGTATACAAACAAAGACATTCATTTATTTAACCCTTTCCTCCATATACTTTTATGGAGATGGCAAAAAGTGTAGATATAAATCAGACGGCACATCCATGCCGTCTGACCAGGATCTGCTCTGTTCGCTTTTTGGTTTATTAGGTTATTACTGATTAAAAAGCAACCAGTGCAGATCCTGATCAAACGGCATGGATGTGCTGGCTGATCTGAATCTATGCTGGTCGCACACGCGTAAAAAGGTGTATATATGGAGGAAAGGGTTAAATATGTGACAGGTTCTTTTTCAGTGAGTGTTATTTTAATTTTGGTTGTGTACAAACTAGTCTTGTTATTTTATTTTCTTACTGCTTGTTTTTATTTTTTAATAGTACGCAATTTTGGTTGTGTAATTTGTTTATTAATACTTTTAATGTCATAACTGACTACACACAAGACAGTTCAGTGATGGAAGTTTGCATGACAATGTTCCTGGATGATGTTGTCAGTTACTGTAAATATATTTATTTTCGTGGGGTAATAATTTCGGGGATTTCATGGGTCATGAGATCTAAGAATTGAAAACTACCATGGCATAAAGAATTAAATTTAAACGTGAATTAAGAAACCCGTGAAAATGCAGTTTCATGAAGAACTATGAAACTGTATGCCCATTAATACAAAATGCAACTACAGTAAGCTGAAGAGGTTTTTCAAGATTGTCCTCGCTATATTTGTACTATACAGATGTCTCACAATTCAGAAAATTGGGCAAAACATAGACTAACTTCTGATGCCTAGTGTGTGTTTGTTTTATTATGGTTTAATGCCTTGGTTTCCTTACTTAAGCAAGTCACATTAATTGTTAAGGATTTGTTGTTACATGTATTTTACAGTTTTTCACCCTACTGCCTCTAAATGAGGAGTTTATGGTGTGCAATGAGTGTGTTCGATAAAAATGCGAAAATTAAATGCCCTCCAAAAGCTCTGGCGACAGCCATCTTTATATGATGGACATGTTTCAAGCTCTTTTGGTGGATTTATGAAAAAGTGCACTATAAATAATCAAAAACAGCTTTCGACATGTTATATGACAATGCCGTTTGATATAATGTTTGACATTAGGTCCATCCATTTTGTGTATTGTATTTTCATCATTTTTATTGAAGTTTATTGTCATGCTATTAAATCAAAACACCTTTAGTATCTACTGCTTCTATTATTAAATTGAGATTATCTTTTTTGAAAAATGTTTTTGAAATATTCATTTAAATGTATCCCATACCTATTATAGTAAGTTATGTTCCGGTTCTGGTTTTCCATTTGATAGGGGGAACCATCTTTTTTTATATGCCTTTTAAATTTATTTAAGTTTTCTACATGTAGCTTTATACATATGATTGTTTGTGTTGTTTGTATTTTTATATGGTTCTTATGATTGTCCTGTTTTCAATTTTCCCAAACTGCATTTTCATCTTGCTTGCTAAAAAGTGTCCTTATTAAGGTGCTTCTGTCAAACAAAAAAGCTAAAGTAACGACTAAAACCCTTTACTCCATTGATACACCTTTATTGCATGGGTGAACAGTGTAGATCCAGATCAGCCGGTACGTTCATGCCTTCTGAACAATTGTTCGCGTTTTGGTTCATTAGTTTATTTCTGACCAAAATGTGAACAGTGTAGATCCTGATCAGACAAACACTGATTGCACATGTGTAAAAATGCATATATATCATTATATGGAGTAAAGGGTTATTTTACAAATTTTAAATATTATCTTTTCTAGCAGCTGTTGATCAAGATGTGGGTGGGTTGCTAGATTTGTAGAAAGGGGGTTCATTAAGAGTTTTTTTAGGGCACTCTTAGAGTTAATACATGATATTTTCCAACTCTGGCCAAATTTCCACTGAAAATTAAATATGGCTTGCAAAAAAAGGGGGTTCAAGCAACCCTACGAAACCCACCTGGAACTGCCCCATTTTCTTCAAAGCATAATTACAGCTTTTACTGCCTTTAACTTTGTTGATATCTTGTTGGTTTTGAGACATGAGGAATATAAGCATCACAAAATCAAACCATTTATCACAGATATCTGATGGAAATTGTGCAGCAGTTAAGATGAAATGTGTATTAAGTGCAATAAATGTTGCAATATGAAGTCTTGAGGTATCTGATCTAATAGGATGTGAGTAATATTTATGAAAAATAACAACCGAAATTTCATCTTCAAATTATCCCGAGGGGTATTCAACATTCGACAGAGTTAAAGTAAATTTTTAAATTATTGTTTCGGCTTTATATAGAAGCACCTTAAAAAAGACTTCAAGAATATAATAGATACAATATCTTTAAGATTTGACCTATTGTATAAAAATGGGGAAATCTTCCAATAACTGAAGGATGTTATCAACCAGCTGTAACAAAACTTTATAGGGATATTGGTCTTCGGGGATTAGCTGTGACCTTCTATTGAAAATTGGTTTCCAGTCAATGACTCATGATTTCTATATATGATTTAAGATTTCTTCAACTGAAAACTGGTTTCTGCTCAGTAACTCGAGAATGCTTTGACCTACTGTCACCAAACTGGGTGTGTAGTTTGCTCATCACAGATTACATCTATTGATTAAGTGGAAAAAAAGGTCATAGGTCAAGGTCACAGTTTCTTTCAAGTTAAATTGTTTTTTGACCAATAAATAAAGAACAATTTAACCTAATGGGACTAATTGGTGAAATTATTGATCATGGTAAGTAGATAACCAATTCTAGTATTAAACTTGGGGTCAAGGGTCATGGTGACATAAAATTGAAAAGTAGTTTCTGCTCAGTAACTTAAGAACATTTTTGACCTGCAAGTACCATACTTAGTATTTAGATTGCTCATGGTCAATAGATAAGGGTCAAAAGGTGAAAGTTCATGTCGGTGTGATCTTTTCAATAAAATTTTGGTTTCAGATTAATTATAAAAGAACAGTTTGACCAAGTCACTAAACTTGGTATTTAGATTACTTATAGTCAGTAGATAACACTTAGTGATTTTAAGGTCAGAGGTCAAAGTCACAGCTATTTTTAAGTTGATCATTATTTTTTGTCAATTGCTGAATAAAATGTTCGACACATAAACAACAATGCATTAGGCGACAGCTTTAAAGTTTATGTTAACTGTAGTCAGTATTAAAAACATTTTTCGTTTATTATTCTTATCAATTTTACTTCTCTTATTCAGATGGGTTTTGTGTCAAAGCCTGGTTTAGAAGAATATGTTACTTGGAGTGTCTGTTCTTGTTGACTTTTTAATTTTATTTTCATACTTTGTACCCTGTACATGTTATTATGTACATTCTGTACCCAGTGTGTAGTTCTACAAAATGAATAAAAAAAATAACACTGATACTTGTTGAACTGTCATGTGTTAGTTGAGAAAAGCCAAATCATAACAAGGACCATTCACCCTTTCCTCAATAGGTACACCTTTATTGCGTGGGCGAACAGTTTAGATCCATATCAGCCGGCACATCCGTGCCGTCTGATCAGGATCTAAACTGTTCGCTTTATGATTTATGATTATGACCCTTCTTAGGGAGGTATTTAACAGAAAAAAGTTGATATAACACATTCTTTTTCTAGATATTTATTAAGAACACAAACAGTAAGTCAATAACAATGCAAAATTAGATAATGTACCAGAATAGTCAGAGCATTAGAAGAGTGTTTCACATGTGTAAGGATTTCTGGAAAAAATATAGAGTGAATAAAATAAATACAACTTGTAATAAACTTCTTTTTTTTTAATAAAGAAAGCCAAAACAATAGAAAATTTATATAGCTTTGAAAAAATTTATGTGACAAATGGTTCAAGGTGCATGTAAACCTCAAATATAACAATAATGATTATTTAGTGGTCCTATATATTTGTAAGCTGGCAAGCCCATTTGTAAGTTAACTACACATGTATAAAGTGCACCTACATATCTGTTAGCTCATTATATATTAGTGCACCTTTATGAATGTTTTTGTAAACTTACATACATATTTTAAGTGTACTTACATATTTGTCAGTGCACCTAGATATTTATGTGCTCACCTACATATTTTAAGTGCACTTACATATGTGTCTGTGGGCCTAGATATTTATGTGCTTACCTACATATTTTAAGTGCACTTACATATGTGTCTGTGGGCCTAGATATTTATGTGCTCACCTACATATTTTAAGTGCACTTACATATGTGTCAGTGCACCTAGATATTTATAATCTCACCTACATATTTTAAGTGCACTTACATATGTGTCAGTACACCTAAATATTTATAATCTCACCTACATATTTTAAGTGCAAATACATATGTGTCAGTACACCTAAATTTTTATAATCTCACCTGAATGTTTTAAGTGCACTTACATATTTGTTAGTGCACCTAGAGATTAGTATGGTCACCTTCATATTTTTTAAGCGAACATACATGTGTATTTAATTTACACCTGAACTTATGGCAAATTCTCTGCCGACTGTGACCAGCTTACATAAATTTTTTATTGTAACGATAACACATAATTCATTAAATAAACAATATAAATAAGTAACAGTACATGTCCAATCAACAATGAATTAAATGGGGCACATCATGGAAAAAAGAATCTTTGAAAAGGTGAGTTAACCTTTGAATCAACTGAATAACTGTATGACACATTCAGTGTAAGCAGAAAACATTGCTTATTCTGTATTTCATGAAAATATTACCAATATATAGTCAAAAAGTGTTACAAAAGTATCTATTAGTTATCCCTTTCCTCCATAGACACATGTTTATTGCATGGATGAACAGTTTAGATCCAGATCAGCTGGCACATCTGTGCCGTCTGATCAGGATCTAAACTGTTTGCTTTTTTATTCGTTAGGTTATTTCTAACCAAAATGCGACCAGTGCAAATCCTCATCAGATGGCATGTATGTGCCGGCTGATCTGGATCTACACTGGTCGCACATGCTTAAAAATGCGTATATATGGAGGAAAGGGTTATGAGAGAAAAATAGTTAATTGTGAGTTCTTTTCAAATACAATAACAACTGTCAAATATATCACTTTTTCCATTATATGCTCCATATGGTAATGCAACTGTCTAGTATTGCACTTAATGAACAATTCAGCCATTTTACACAATGATAAATTCATCCATCCTTATATACACATAGTCACACATCGTAATAGCTTTGCTTTGGGCCTGTATAAGGCTCCACTTTTATTCCAATTAATTCTTCAATTTAACAAAAGCTTCTGTTTGCTTCACTAAAGAATCTCAAACAACAAAAGCACACATTGGTAAAATTTGTGGGCCCAATCATAGATTACAATAGGAGAGGTGACGAGGTGGAGATCAGACATGATTAGAAATACATGTACATTACTAATGTGCAGCCAGAGTAGATCCAAATAAATCTTCACAGTATTGCATTGGTCGCTTTTTTTGATAAATTGATTAATCACAAGATGTTTTGGACCAAGAAGCAAACTAAACTGTAGATCCAGATAAGTCTCTATGGATATGCAGGCTGATCTGGATCTACACTGTTCACCCATGTAACTAAATATCTTCCATGCAAGAAAACATTAAAAGACACTACATGTATAACAATGCTGTATTACATCATTTTAAGAAGACAACAAACATAACAATAAATAATTACAGTATAAATTAGAATGATTGTATTGCTATACATCAATATAATTTCATTGTTTCCAAACTGAGTTTTGCACACTAGCAAGTCTTTATTTCAGCTACTGGTATTAAGAATTTTGAAACTACATGAACTTACAAAGTTAAATAAGTAAAAAAAAAATTAAAGACCATATTCAACATGTGTATTATAAGTTAATTTTAAGAGAACTAACCCTTTACTCCATGTATATAACTTATATCATGTGAGATCAGTGTAGATCCAGATCAGCCTGCACATCCACATCCACGGATAGCGGGCACATTGATGCTGTCTGATCTGGATCTACACTGGTTGCTTCTTGGTCAGAAATAACCTAATACATGTTTAGCCATGTGATAAAGCCATATGCCCAGAAATAAATTTTCTGGGTCCAAGGTTATAAAACTTGAGTTCATGCTCCGTGCTCAAAACTCAGTTTCATTCTCAAAGCCTATGAGTGAAATGTGCTGATTTATACTGCTTAAATTGCTTTATTTGAATTCTTGAATGCATAACAATGTTGTACCGAAACAACTAATTAACAGCAAAAGTATCTTCTTCTTGTAAGAAAAGAAACATAAAATTGAGTTTTGAGCACAGAGTTCAAACTCAAGTTTTATAACCTTGGGGCCAGGTTTTCTGCTAACTTTTTATTCACAGTAAACACATTTCCTTACCATTATTCTTCAGAGTGCTTGTAAAACACATAAAAATCTTGTTTGCATAACAGCTATGGTCACCTGCCATAATTAATTGTCAAAAAAGTGTTAGGAGAGTGGTTTTAAATTCACACTTGTGAATAAACAAACAATTTAAACTAATCACAGCAGCAAAAAATAAATATTACATATCACTAACCTTAACCACATGGGATACAACTTATTTTCCAGGCAGTCTGATCAGGTTCTAAATCAGAAATAACCAAATGAATCGAAAAGCAACCAGCACAGATCCTCATCTGACTACGTGGATGTGTAGGCAGATCCGGATCTCAAGTGGTTGCTTCTGGGATACAAGTCATATCCATGGAGTAAAGGATTAATTCATGTTAATTATCAAGAGTTGACTGCCAGACTAGAGTTTATCCTTCAGAGCAATTAAAATATACTATCGTTTAGCCCTCAACTCTTAATAAACATTAACAAGCAATCTAATTGCACATACTAAATATAATGAAGCATTTTTAATACATACTTGCACATATTTTATTTGCCCATGGGACTCATAGATATACAATGTAAACAATCATTCGTTTTGTCAGTACATGGTACTTTTTTCTGCTGATTCAAATGAATCAACAAGTAGGTTTTAACAAGACCTGGCTCTTTTCAGGAAGGGGTAAGCAAAAAATGAACTTAACACTGACTGGCAACTTATCAATTTCACATGCATGTTTATTTTATCATGAATTATGTTACATATTGTGTAACATGCCAAACTTGTGTAACATACTAAAATAATTGTGATATGGGCAAACAAGTCGTTAGCCCTAAACATGATATCCCCTTATTACCCACAAACTAAGATCAACGCCGCCCAGTCAAGTAAAAAAATTATGGACACACCTGTATTTATACTGACTTTGGTAATAAGTTTTCTATTTGTATCATTTTATCTCCTTACTGCAAGACAGTAAAAAATATTCTTAAAATAAACTTCATTAAAGTTTTCTTAATCTATTAAATTGTGCAACAGGTGTATTTACACCTGAATAAACTATAAGATCTCTGCTGATTAAATACAACAAATTAGGTTTCTTTTGTATCACATGTGTACATGATTATTATGGCAAGATTCGTTAATTTGTGCCCAATCAAAATTGTTTTTGTTTTTTGAACTCTTTACTCCTTAGAAATACCTTTATTGTGTGGGCGAAATCTGTAGATCCAGATCTGCCTGCACATCAATGCTGTCTGCTCATCAATGTAGATCCTGATCAAATGAAACAGATAAAATGCTTATGCTTATATATGCTGTCAGATCCAGATCAAGCCTTGTCACTTCTTGATCTACACTGTTCACCCATGGTATAAAGGCGAATCTATAGAGTAAATGGTTAACTTACAACAAATTTACAAACATACCATATTAGTCAATTAACTCATGATAAAACTGACACAATCATGAAAAGTGCATATATTCTTTAATGATTCACACTGCAGTAAAATTAGAAATCTTTGTACATGTCTATCAGACAACATGTGTGACGCCAAAAATCATTTCAATTTTTATCTGCTCCCTTAGTCTTATATTTGATCCTACTTAGCACTTGCTTTGCCGGCATGTCTTTGGCAGTTTTCAATGGTCCCCCAGGGCGATTTCTATATCGTTCAAATATTCCTAATAATCTGCCTTGGACATCACCCAGCAGGGGGCGCTTTGCAGGTTCTGATTCCCAGCATTCCGACATCAGGTCCCAGCATTCATCATCAAACACAGGAAGCTGCTCTGGGCGCAAACCTGTAACAACAGTGTGCTTAAGATGTTACGCTAAAATTGTAAAATATTTACTCCAAATAAATTGGTTTTATCACATATGCGACCAGTGCAGGTCATGATCAGCTAGCACAAACATGTCAGCTGATCTGGATCTACACTGTTTGCCCATTCCATAAAAGTCATATGTTTTGGAGTGAAGATTTAAAACAACCATTAGGCAATACTTGATTCTGTGGATGTTTAACCCTTTACTCCCCATGGAATAGGGACTGTATCAATATACACATTTACTGCGTAGGTGAACAGTGCAGATCCAGACCAGCAAGCACATCTGTGCCATCCTATCGGAATCTACATTGTTCGCTTTAGGATTCTTTATTTTCTGAACAAGATGTAACTAGTGGAGATCCAGATCTGATGGCACAGATGTGCTGCCTGATCTGGATCTACACAGATTGCAAATGCTCTAAAATGTGTATGTAATGAAGGGTTGTTAAAAATGTTTTTGTCATTGTGGTGCATCATATTCTTCCTTCCCCTAAGAGCATAAAACTGAGGATAGAAACCAGTCTTAAAACTCCAGCTTTTGATTGTTCAATTTGGACACTGGACTTGATTAACCAATCAGATTCTTGAGAACAGAGGCTGGTCTCCAGTCTCAGTTTTATAATCTTGGACTTGGAGATTCAAATGAGTGAATTTACCCAACCAAAAAACACAAAATAGAACAACAGCATCACACACCAACAACTACCAGGCAGAACTTTCATCCGGCCTTGATTCTAAAGACTGAAAATACACTAGCATGAACAAAATTATACTATTTCATACTGTTCATGGTTACAATTAATTTCACTTAACAATTTAACACAAACCTCTTTTTACATTGGTCCACAGTTGGTCTTTGTTGGCACACTGTTCGAAGTTTTGAGGTAGTCGTACACTTCCGGCACAGATGTACCAGAAAAGTATTCCAAAGGCATACACATCCACACTACTGTCATACCGACCGGTAAACAGTTCCGGTGCCATATGGATGGGAGTGCCTGTAAGTGTTACAAAATGGCTCTTACATTGTTTGAAATTTAATCACCGTGTTAAATTAACCAGTGGTTGAATTCAAATTAAGTATTAATTTAACTGGCTTAGATTGGAAGAACAAGTAAAAGTTTTACTGATTTTAGTGAGGATTTTTCTAGGTTTCCCTTTACTCCAAAGACATGGTTATATTATTATACTGCAAAGAAATTTGCTTGAATTTGATTGGATAATTTGACGTTGATGTATATCCGTATTTACGGCTCGGCCGTAGATATGAACGCATGTGCCTTAATTTCCCCCTCTGGCCTCCCACCTTTTGGTGTCGTCCGCCATTTTGTTTTAAATTTCCGGAAAAATGCATAATTTGAAGCCGATTTTGTAAATAATCAAGTGGTATGCTTAGGGATTACTAAAATTGTTACAGAAAATATTTGTGTTATGTTTGTAACGTTGAAAACGATCAGATTATTCTCAAATTTTGTAAATAAATATCATATCGATAATCCATTCAATTTCTATAGAAGTGACGTCATGCAGGTAAATTAATGACGTCAGACATGTAATTATTGAGGTTCTCAGGGGGGAATTAAGCCGTGCGGCATTAAATAAGCGAAATAGATGAAAAATCAATATTTTCTTATTAATTTTGTCTAAAAAAGTCTTTGCAGTACAATAAAACAATTATTTGGTTCCTTGAAATGGTATGTGAGGATATATTGCCGGTCTGGGTGTCATATTATCCCTCGCCTGCGGCTCGGGTAATATGACACCCAGACCGGCAATATATCCTCACATTCCCTGTCAAGAAACCAAATAACTATATATTATTACACATGCGCCTGGTGATATGGATCTACACTGTTTGCATGTGCCTCAAAACACAGATATATGGAGTAAAAGGATTGAACCAACTTACCCACAATGCTCCCGCTCATCATGGCTTCCGGTTTACAGAATCCCAGATCTGTGATCTTGCCCCGGTTATCTTTGTCCAGCTGAAGATAGAACAGTTTCATTACTTTATTTAGACTTAAATAAACATTTTCTGGTTCAAGCAAGTGTTCAGTGAAAACACTTGTTTTAGCCAACATTAAGTTTTTTGGTGGAAGGACAAAGCTATCCCTATGCAACACCTTACTTCGAAAGGGTGACACAAAAATGACTCATCTCATACAGAAATTAAAAGATATAGAGGATATTTGCTTTTAACAGACCTTGGAAAGTTGTATTTTTTTTTAGCAGCTAAAACAGATTAAGACACCAGCCCCCATGATTTGAACAATTATGGTAGAGTCACCCACTGATCTTACATGTGAAATATAGCAGCGTTACATCATTGTAGTCCACAAATCAATAACATTTTTGAAAATATGCCAAGGAGTGAAATTGAAACTGTTTAAAATGACATGTTAGGGAAGTGTAGTTATATCAGTTTGCAGTTAGTTGTCACCCCTTGAAGCATACATTTACCAAATAAAGCTGGAATTATAAACAAGCTAAGTGATCCTTACCAGTACATTTTTCAGTTTGATATCCCTATGTACAAGACCCTGACTGTGCAGAAACCTGATCCCTTCAACAACGTCTATGGATACCTGCAACCTAAAAGAGACTGTTATGTTAACCCTTTACTCCATGGGATAGGGTTGTTATCTATGTGTGAACAATGTAGATCCAGACCAGCCAGCACATCTGTGAAAGCATGCAATAAAAAGAATCTGAAACTTGCGGTCATGTAATAAAAACAAGTATTACACTTGTTATAAAGCTTGCCAAAGGTTGGCTAAGTAACAACTTCATGAATATGTTGAATTCAGGGCTTTTTAGGTGAAGGGGCGCATGCCCTATAATTTTGGGAAAATAGTTTTGATTTTTTCTCTGAAGGGGAATGATAAAACCTAATGTAAAGTTACTTTTTGGGGAAAACTGCATGATTTTAAAGAAATTTTCTGAGGGGAAGGCACCCATAAACAGCCCCTACTAAAGAAGGAAAGAAAGCCCTGTCAGAATATTTTTGATGTATTCCATGACAATTCATGTCTGATCTTATATTGGTTTCTTATTTACAAAAAAGCTGAACTAAACAATTGAATAAATAAATGAAGATTGTGTAAAAGAATTCTTGCCTTATCTTTTACTCCATATATACATGTATTATTGCACACACCAGAAAGTGAAGATCCAGAACAGGATTTTCAACATTTGCTTTTTTATTGAATGAGTTATTTCTGACAAGAAGCAAACAGTGTAAATCCTGATCTGGATCTAAATTTTTTGCATATGCAATAAAATCCAATATGACCAATGCAAAAAGGAACAAATAAGCTTTTTCCATCCCATTTCCCCACAAAATGATGAAAAATCATCCTTGATCACTTTAATGGGCTGCAAGTTTAAAATGATCCATAAAATAAGTTTCTGATGCACACAACATTATGTGTTTTATCTTCAGATTATCATTAATATACTAATCAAAATTAATTAGGATTCAAACTGACTTGGGGTACTTGTAATAAGTTGATTAAACTGGCCCAGTACAGCCAAAATATTGGTGAAGTTTTGATTTACCTGCCAACCCAGTCGAGCTGTTGTTTTATTGCTGTGTATAAATCCCTCTGAAGACGGTCCATTACTAACAGTACAGCTGGAGTTGTTCCCCCTCCATAGGTATAATCTATCACGGACCCTCGTAACATCACTATTCTTTCATGCTCTGGAATGTTTCTAAAAATACACAAACAATGCTGCTATGAATGTCTTTCTTGAGACTGTTCTCATTTTGCAATCAAAAACATTTGCTCCTGTGCATGGCTACAATAAACCCTACACACGAACAATAGGAATGTGCATCAGTTGACTTGTGAGATATTTTGCCACAAGTTGCAGTGTAAAAGGGTGCTGTCATTTGCTCTTTTGTCAAAGTGGATGCTTAAACAGCCATCTTAAAAAGTCGTACAAAATCTTCTTAATATTTTGGCAAGAAATGGTAATATTTAGGGGTATAATAACTGAATTGATAATTTGTGTGTTCATTTGGATAAGAAACACATTTGAGTTGGTTATTCAATTTGCTGTACATGAAAATTAACACCTTTCTTACTTTAAGTCAACAACTCTCTTGAATTTTAATGGAAAATAACAATGTGTTTTTTTAATTGTAGGGTATATCCAAGTTATGTGAAATGTGTTTATATAATTGTATAAGTCTGTAAACTAACTTGGTGTAAAAGAACTCTAGTGCCAGGTCATTCCAATGTTTCTCATCAGGGGGGACAACTGACTTGATTGCACAAGGAGAGTGACTTGCCCATGTGTCACAGGCATACACTACTCCATACTGCCCTCGACCAATCTCCTTTCCCATTACTGGCATACCTGTAATAAAAAACTTCACTTAATAAGACAACCTTTAAGACATAGGTGTTCTTTATTTTTGGTGAAAAATAAGGTAAAACTGTGAAGTGGTATTGTAGAACAGTGGTATTTATAGCCAGGCGGGCAGTGCAACAAGTTCAGGATAGCCCTTCAAACTAATCCGAACTTATTCAATAATATTAGTTCCATATACAAAACTGTAGAAAGTAGCTGACTAGCTGTGTATACTTTGTTTTTTCTCATACATCTGTGTAAATTACCACAGATTAACATAGATCATTTCATTCCAAACATGCTTTAACCCTTTACTGCATAGATATACTTTATTTCCCATGTGAACAGTGTAGATCCTGATCAGACTGCAAGAATGTGCAGACAGATCTGAATCTTAGCCGGCAACAAATGGGATATTAGCCATATTTGAGAGTAAATGGGGTTTTGTGATATCTTATCATGGATTTAGTGCAAAAACTGTAACTACCTTCTTTATTCACATACAGTTACAACTGTTTGCACTCAGTCTATATAAAGTACATACCATATAAAATGAGGTCTTTGAGGGAAGTGCTTTCTAGGGCTACCTTAGCAACCCTCGGAGCATGCACCTTGCGAAGTTTTAGTCGCTCCTCTTCGATTCTATCCAACCTCCCACAATGCTTCATTTCTAACTGCTTTAATGCTGACAGAAAGGCATCATGGGATTTATTCAAACGATCCTTGATCTGGGAGGAAATGCTTTTTGAAAGTCTGTAAAAAGAAATTTATAAAATGCTGAATGTTTTTTTTCCTTCTGAATTAGTAATTAATTTTAAGATGACAGCTTACACTGGTCGCCTCTTTGTAAGAAATACTTAAACCTAAAATTAGAAGTTGACTGACCAATGGGCCATAATTTGATCATCATGAAAGTTATGGTTTTTGGCATGCAAAGTTACTTTTTGATAAACATGTCAGTACCAAGTTACAAATGCTTTACCTTACCTTGCAGCACTAAGTCTATCTAACATATTGCTCTACCCGACTGTGCAGCAGTTGAAAATACAACAACATAATTTTCTTCCTTTACTTGCACCACTACATATTTCTCTACCTTACCTTGCAGCACTAAGACAATGTTACATATTGCTCCACCATACCTTGCACCACATAGTTTATGTAACACACTACATGTATTTTACCTTACCTTGCAGCACTAAGACTAGCCAACATGTCAGCAGCCACTTTTTTCTTCCATTCATCATCAATCCTTGGATTCTGACTCCATGGCATGGCCTGAACAAGCTGAAAACACAGTCAACAGTTTGTTATTATTGTCTTTTAAAAGGAACCACTATCTGCCATATGTTAACCTGCATTATTATTTTTTTCAGTATATACATACAATAGCATATTTTCTTGTAAACACCTGGCTTTGCAATTTTATTTATTTTATGTTTGAGATAGTCAAACTATGTCGAAGCTTATTAAAATGGCTGTTAATGTTTATCTGAATAGAAACTCAAAAAAAATAATTTTTTCCTAACAATTCCAGTCATCGAAAGTCGAATAATGGACATTTTTTAACACATTACTCCATAGGGTATGGCTGGTAGACTCGGACTATGAAGTGACCGGTTTCAACACATATCAGATGGCTGATCTGAATCTACACTGGTCATACATACCATAAAACATGTATATATTGAGTAATGGGTTAAAACTGACTGTATAAAATCTTACCTTTTTCATTTTTCTACGGAACGATAATCCATAGGATGCTTCAAGACTAATTTCTAATCTGTACGTCGTCAAAATGAGCTGTTTTATAAAAAAATACTGATATCTATAGTGAATTGCTAAAATATTTCATTATATGTGCAAGCACCAAGTCCAAGAATGGCAGACAGCATTGATATATATATAAAGAGATGCTAAGCAAAAGGGTCATCTGTGCAACTGCTTCACATCAGCCTTCAAAAATATGCCTAAAAGGAATATAAAATTTAATGCAATTTGCTTAATATCATTAACCATTTTAAACTTAATTTATATTATGACTCATTTTTCCAGTAATCTGATCCAGTCCATTCTTTGTCCATTGCAGCTGAATGGTTAAAATATATATTTCAAAATGTGAATAGTGTAGATCCTGATCAGAAAGCATATATGCACAGATTGCAGAGGTGAAGGTGATCTGGATCTACATTATTTGTCTATGTGATTAAAGTGGTATTGTGTGGCAGAGTTAAAAAATTAAAAAAAACAAACATCCTAGGATATTGCTGTTAGCATGAGCCAACAGTGTAGATCAAGATCAGCCAGTAAATCTGTGTTGCCTGATCAGACAAAAAAGATGTGCCCGCTGATCGATATCTACATTGTTTGCCCATGGAATAAGAACGGTATCTCATGCTGTAATGGGTTAACATGATTTTTAAGATTGTCTTTCTTTTGTTCTTCAAGCTGATTTGAAGTAAAAGTTCACAAACAGAAGTTTCCTTTGCTTAGCATCTAAGAACAGTTTTGGATGCATACCTGTTTCATTCTTTGAAGAAGAAAGGTTATAATAGTTGAGCTAGATCTCACGGTTATCTCTACCTGATAGGCAGCATTCAGGATCTGTAAGGAGACAGAAATACATGCCACGTGCTACACTGAGACCAAGGTTATAATAAAGATAGATCTGAGCATGTGCTGTTGTTCTATCAAGAAGGATTATGTTTTTAACCCTTTATTCATATATACACGTTTTTACGAGTGTGCAACCAGTGTAGATCCAGATCGGCCAGCATATCAATGCCATCTGATCAGAATCTGCACTGGTCACATATTGGTCACAAATGACCCAATAATTCAAAGAGTGTTTAAAAATATGTGATTCCTTGAATCTATTTTAGTTTTAGTTGAAGGGCTTGCCACACTCCTCCCAATCCTGTTCATCTTTAAAAGAAAATTATCAAAATCTCAATAATTGCAAAATGCCGTTTAATGAAACTTTGCACAAATGAATGTTACTTTATTCTGCATACAGTAAGACATGTTAGAATAGTAAAGATAAGAAAAAATTGTCACCACGCGCCGAAAACCAGGTTTTCATTTAATACTTAAAATTTTGTAAAGAAAATATCTGATATGAAGAAACTGAACTATTTTTAGCAACAGTGACCTTGATCTTGATCACAGACTTCTGAGTAGAAATCCCGAGTTGCGTCTTGGTATCAGCTACCCAAAGAAAGTTTGGTGTCAATAGATCACAGCTAACCCAAGTAATAAGGAGAAACCTAAATTTCTATTTTTAGCAAAAATGACATAGACCTTTATCACAGACACCTGGGTATCAATCCTAAGTAGTGTCTTGATATAAGCTACCCACAAACCAAGTTTGGTGTCAATAGGCCAAAGAAAACTCAAGCTATTGAGCAGAAACTGAATTTCTATTTTTAGCTACAGTGACCTTAAGCTTTATCACAGGCGCCATGGTAGCAATCTCAAGCTGCATCTTGATATAAGACACCAACACTAAGTTCGGAGTAAATATACCAAAGCAAACTCAAGTTATTGAGGGAAAACTGAATTTCTATTTTTAGCAAAAGTGACCTTGACCTTGATCACAGATACCTGTGGCAATCCCAAGCTGTCTTTTGATATCAGCTACTCATATACTAAGTTTGGCATTAGGTAAAAGCAAACTCAAGTTATTGAGAGTTTCAAGTTTCAAGTTTCAAGTTTTATTTTCAACCTAGGCATGTAATATGCATCAGGTTATAACAAGAACAAACAAACAAACAAACATGGCAACATGGAAAGTGGAAATTGAAAATTCCAAGATAAGAGTAAGCTGAATTTCTACATTTAGCAGGTGACCTTGACCTTTATCACAGACACCTGGGTAGCAATCTCAAGCTGCCTGTTGATATAAGCTACCCACAAACCAAGCTAAGCGTCAACAGGCAATTTAGCATTAACAGATAACATTCACACAATACTTAACAAAAAATCTAAGTCAAAAAGGGGCATAACTTTTGCAAAACACAGTCAGGGGTTATGAAACTTGACCTGATAATTGGTACTGTGATGTCAAACAATTATGTAAAGTTTCAAAGCTGTAACTGAGAAAAACACAACTTTCACAAAAAAAATTACAAAATTTCTTAGTGAAAAAGGGGCATAACTTTGTCAAAATAAGTCAGGGATTATGAAACTTGTCCTGATAATTGGTATTGATATGTCAGACAACTATGTTAAGTTTCAAAGTTGTACCTTAAACGGTTACTGAGAAAAACACAACTTTCACAAAAAACTTCACAAAATTTCTAAGTTAAAAAGGGGCATAACTTTGTCAAAATACAATTAGGGATTATGAAAACTGTCCTGATAATTGGTATTGATATGTCAGACAACTATGGTAAGTTTCAATGTTGCACCTTGAACGGTTACTGAGAAAAACACAACTTTCACAAAAAACTTCACAAAACTTCTAAGTGAAAAAGGGGCATAACTTTGTCAAAATACAGTCAGGGATTATGAAACTTGTCCTGATAATTGGTATTGATATGTCAGACAACTATGGTAAGTTTCAAAGTTGTACCTTGAACGGTTACTGAGAAAAACACAACTTAAAATTCTTAAAATTCTATTTACATAAATTCACAAAAACTAAGCAATACAAAACATAATTTTAAATTTCCACGTGAGTGCAATGTTTCTGACAAGAAAATGTTGTTTACTTTGTAAAAACTTTCAACTACTAAAAGAGAAATCAATGATTGTCATCAGTTTACGCGACCAGGAAGCGACCAGGAAATTGAAGGTCAAACACACTTTTACTAATATCTCGTAAAGTTTACATATATGAGTCAAGAGGACACAATAAATTGTTGTCAGTATCATATTACTCATGTGGGCATTTAAAATGAAGTTTTGTGTTGTTTAGTTTTTGTGAATTTATGTAAATAGAAGTTGGGGGAATTTTTAGATCTCGCTTTTTTTTTTTTTACTGTTTAACGCATCTTACCAGCTGCAAAATAGAGATACCCGGTACATTAATAACATACATTTGTGCAAAGTTTCATTTAACGGCATTTTGCCGTTATTGAGATATTGATAATTTTCTATTTATCGATGAACAGGAGTGTGGTAATCCCTTAAGGTAGATCTAATTTGCCAACTGTATTGTTTTGAACATTATGAGGTGTCAAAATGAAATAATTAGTTTTCTTGCATTTTGAATATTAAAAGCTTTTTAAATGTCATTAACATTTGTATAGTAATAAAAACATCAGGCAATTGTGGAAAAAATGAATACTTATTAATTATATACAAAGAGTCTATTGAACAAGACTGAATTCATTTGTCAACCAGCCTGCACATCTTTATCACATTTATCAATTGATGTACTTTTTAAAAAAAATAGCCAAAATTTTGTTTACTCATACAAGTAGGATGCACTAGTAATATATGTGTATACATAATTACTGTAGTTTTAATCATTTGAATGAAACACTGAACAATTGTTTCAAAAAAATTATTATGATGGTGGATATAACTTTTTTTTTAATATCATATGGAGTAAACAAATCTAGGTTATTATTCATATAACAAGTGGTGCAGAAGTGTATAATTATGCTTTTTTTATTTGTTTATGACAATAATTTCTGTCTCCTGTTCGGACTACATTTCAAGCATAAATATCAGTGCCCAAGGTTATAAAACTGAGCATGGAAACCAGTCGCCATTTCAGCCAATCAGATGCTTGAGATCTGAGACTGGTTTCATGCTCAGTTCTATAACCTTCAGTCCTGAATCACAATCAAAGCTTCATATATTTCAGAAATGAAGAGTCACCATACATGTAGCTAATATGACAATTTAACCCTTTACTCTATAGATATACCTTTATTGTGTGGGCAAACAGTGAAGATCCAGATCAGCCAGCACATCTGTGCCATCTTATCAGGATCTACACTGTTCACTTTTAAATTCATTAGGTTATTTTTTACCAAGATCTGACCAATGTAGAGACTGTGCCATATGATCAGGATCTACACTGTTCACTTATAGATTCATTAGGTTATTTCAAACCAAAAAGCGAACAGTGCAGATCAAGATCAGATAGTAAAAATGTGCTGGCTGATCCAGATCTACACTGGTTGCACAAAGATAAAATGCTTATATATGGAGTAAAGGGTTAATACATTTACTGATAAGAATGAAGCAAACATTTAACAGGATATAATTGATTTTTGGTTTGTAAATAAATATGAGATAAGAAAAAACAGGTGAATGATCACTTACAAAGTATGAGTAACTTATATCTTGTTTGTCAGTTTGTATGTCAGACATATTATACACCAGTCAATGCTGGTCCACTCTAACCCTTTATTTAACCCTTTCCTTCATAAATACACATTTTTATGCATGTGCAACCAGTGTAGATCCAGATCAGCCGGCACATCTGTGCCGTCTGGTCAGGATCTGTACTGGTCGCATTTTGGTCAGAGATAACCTAACAAATCAAAAAGTGAACAGTTTAGATCCTGATCAGATGGCACAGATGTGCTGGCCGATCTGGATCTAAACTGTTCGCCCATGCAATAAAGGGGTGTCTATGGAGGAAAGGGTTAATGGGATATGGATTATCCCATGGATCATTTTTTGATTCATTATGTTTCTGACAAAGAAGTAACCAGTGTAGATCCTGATCAGATGGCCTGGGTGTGCCTGCTGATCTGAATTAACACTGTTTGCACATGCAATAAAACCCATAATTTATATATAGAGTAAGGGGTTAAATGACATCAGTTTTGATCATGTTAGTCTGTAAGCATTAAATTGAAATTTAACATTTAGAAGAATAATTAGGAACAAGAAGATGTTATTAGACTGCAAAGATGTGCAGCATGATCTGTGCCTAAGGTTATAAAACTGAGCATGGAAACCAGTCTCAAATCTCAAGCATCTGATTGGCTGAAATGGCGACCAGTCGCCATTTCAGCCGATCAGATGCTTGAGATTTGAGACTGGTTTCCAATCTCAGTTTCATAATCTTCAGCCCTGGATCAACACAAATCCCATGAACATTTCACAAAGTAATATACTAGCAGCTTCTTATAAGAATAATACAAGTTCCCAATTTTATTCATTTTTTAAAATGTCATTGGCTGCTTCAGCTCAAGATACAGTTCACAGAGAAGGATTTCACAGCAAATACACCATTAGACAACAATGCATTTCTAGGTCATACAAGAACATGCTTCTCTGACCAAATTCATAAAGATTTTTTAACATATCTCTGTTAGACTCAATTTTTTTTTTGCAAATCAAACTTTTCTCAAATACAATGTCAAAAATTAATTACTGGGTAAATCATGTGCCCAAGGTTATAAAACTGAACATGGAAACCGGTCTCAAATCTCAAGCATCTGATTGGCTGAAATGGCGACCAGTCGCCATTTCAGCCAATCAGATGCTTGAGATTTGAGACTGGTTTCCAATCTCAGCTTTATAACCTTCAGAACTAAACATTTTTAAGATGAATGCTGTTTTGTTATTATTATGAATTTGCAACATAATAGAAAAGAGTTTATTTCATATTCTGACAAGACTCAGTCTATTCACTATTGTTCATGTAAATAATAAATATTTCAACAACATGACTTTGATTTGCCAGCTAATCTGGTTTACTATAAACTGCCTCACTTTGACCTCTGGCCACTGAAGTTCATGTTCATATAACAACATCAATATAAGAAGGGGCTTAAGGCAAATCCATTTTATCTCGTATGAAAATAATATAATTTATATGTTCATGTGCACAACTCATGTGACCAGACGTAGCAAAATTTTTCTTTAACAGGTATTGGTAGACAATTAAAGATCTGACTCGGAGTGCAGACTTCTGTAGGGATTATGATTATGCACACAGACAAATCTCTCTTCTGAAACTGCATTCAAATTTATTCGGGTTAGGTAGCGGTAATCAATGAAATATTATCTGAGAACAGACTAGGACCCAAGATCATAATACTAACCTGGAGACTGGTCTCAAATCTCAAGCATCTGATTGGCTGAAATGGCAACTGGTCACTATTTCAGCCAATCAGATGCTTGAGATTTGAGAGTGGTCTCCAACCTCAGTTTAATGGTCTTGGGCCATAGTTGTACACAGAGCCATTTGTCTCCCCTAAAACTACATTCCAGATTGTTAGGGGTTTACATTATAAAGCCCAGCAGGGTATCTGACCTGTTTTAATGCCTCGGTGGTGGAGTTATTGTCAGGATGCTCAATCTCTACCTTCTCCAGGCTCTCAAGACATCGTGTCAAAGTGCCTGAAAATAGACATTTACCCACTTAAACCTTCACTCCACATATAATTTGTCGCCATAGTGCTATAGATCTGGATCAGATGGCATGGATGTGCTGGATGATCTGGATCTACACTGTTCACCAATGTGATTAAAAGGCATATATTACATGGAGTAAATGGATAAAAATCAAGATATGCCTTCTTTTTTATCTTCTTCTTCTTTAGGCGGGAAATATAGCATGGATAAATTGAAGAAAAATCAGAAATGTTCTCACTTATGACAGTTTTACCATAGCGTAAGTGTAATAAGTTAACCAATGTACCTGCAACAGCCCCTAATTGATAAATCAATTGTTCCTTCCTTGTTTTTAAGTAGCAGGTCAAGTTTAAATATCTTTATCAGGACCTACCACTTTGTGTTGCTCTTATCTATATCCTAATTATATGATAAACTCTAAAATGTTAGTACAGTGATCTCATAACATTGATAATATTTCTCCTTATCATCACTCTGCTTATACCTAGGTGTTAATAAAAGTGTTTTTTTGTACTTAGTGTTGTATCTATAGCGGGATAGCGGGGCGCGGCGCCCCGCCCTTTTTGAAGAGCGCCCCTCTGCCCTAAATCTCAAACACTCTGCCCTTTTCCCCATTAACGCCCTTTTGTCTTCAATAATTAATGTCAACCACCACCAATTCTGCCTTTGTTTATTCAATGCCTGTGTTTTTCCCAACTTACCTTGTGTAATAAACAAAACGCAGTGATGCATGTATAAGTACATTACAGCGACCGTCTGAAATCTAGTCCCAGACAAGTCATTAATCAATATCTGGACAAGTGGCAAATACACAGAAACCCAGTGTCAAAAAACTTGTTAGTCATAAACAGCTGATTAGCCTTATCAACAGCATGTGCCCATGCGGCGTATCAAACGTTCCGACCGACCCCCCTTGGAGTCAATTAATTGTCGCATCACTTGCTTCTATACTCCAATAAACTGTCTAGCATATTGGTACAGTATTTTTTTGTATTAAAAACAGGTTATCTGATAATTTTAAAACGAAAATTAAGAAAAGTATCGTAATTCTATACAGTAATTCGCTTGTCCCATTATTTTCAATTTGCGGTATTACTAGTTTTTAACAAAGTACTCTTTCAAACAAGCATTCATATTCGGAAAGGAAACTTTTGTTTACACAAAAATAACTTTATTTCAATGGTTGAAGCCATAGAAAACAGGAACTTTAAAAAAAATATGAAAAAATGCTCACTTTCAAAACGGAAATTGTACAACTTTTTGCCAATTTTTCTATTATTTAGTAAGTTCAATTTTGATACCTTGATGTCTTAAAACTGCTCAAATTACATGGAAAACTCAAGGAAACATCTAGTTCTCTTGATAAAATTTCATATTCATCATGTTCACTCTAAATTTTATTAGAAATCACAACCGGTGAAAGTGTAAACAATTTCGGACAGCAATAATTTCGGATACGTTTTTTTCCCACAATTATTCTAAGGTTTTATTATTTTTTTTTAAGTAACTTATAAATTTTGACTATCACATAAATTGGCCAAAATCTAACCTACAATATCATCAAGTATCACTAAGTGCCAGACAGAACTAAGGATACACTTTCAATTTAAACAAGATTGTACTCTGGCTGTTCTGTTGTCAGAGTTAGTCACATGATAATTCATTGATTCAGATTTGTTTGAAAAAGCATATTCACCTATTCACCAACCCCTACCCCACCCAAAAACAAAAAAAAAAACCACAACAACAACTTAAGTTTAAGTATGCTGAAAAGTGCCCTTTTGCTAGCGAAAAACACGTATTTGCCCCTGCCCCTTTTTGACAGCACCCTGCCCATTTTTCACAGCACCCTGCCCTTTTTAAATCCTGGATACAACACTAGTACTGTTCTATTCTGATAACAATCAGCTTTAAAAAAAAAAGGGTGTCCTGTGATTACCTCAACGATTATGAATTCAAAACACAATGGTCACCAACAAGCCTTTGGCCACTGAAGAGCTACACAAGACCTTCGCTCACAGACAATCTGTTGGGAATCTGGCACAATGACATGTGATGTTGTCTGGCATCTATTACAGAGCAGTTTAATGCATGTACACAATGTAACTTCTGTTGATGTTTATGTCAGTTGGAATAAAGGAACAGAACCTGACACAACATTTAGTTAATTCATTATCACAGCCAACTGCCCAGACATAGCCATTGCCAACTGACTAGCCTTAGCTCACTGTCAAGCAATTCTGAACAAGTTTTGTGAACACAAACAATATGTAGTCCCTACTTTGTTCTCATATTTTTTATTTCAACTCTAGTTGCTAAGTTTGAAGAAGTAATTTCAGATTTTTGTGAATATTTAAATACAATCCAAGAAATAAAAGAAATGTTTAACAGAATCAAATTTCATAGGAACATTTTTGTCATGAAATGAAAATCTTGTGCTTGGTGCTTGCTTGTATTTGATTTTGTTGATCATCACTGTTTGAATTCCATATCAGTGATCAGAACACTGCATTTGTCATTTTGGGTGTCTAGAAAAACAGGGAATGTTGTATGTGTTAACCCTTTACTCCATAAATATGCATCTGATCTGGATCTACTCTGGTCACACCTTGTTCAGATAAATGTAATAAATCTAAAAGCAAACAGTGTAGATCCTGATCAGACAGCACTGATGAGCAGGCTGATCTGCTAAGATGTGACTGGTCGTCTATGCAGTGAAGATTTATCTAGGGAGTAATAGGTTAAAGCACTGTTCTGTATCACTAATGTATGATCAGCAGGTTGTACAAAACTGCAAGAAAAATTGAATTTCACCAATAAAACATGGGTTATACAACTTCATGATAATATTTTTTGCCATCACATTTAGTCTAGCATCATATGATGGCAATAACTGGAACAATGTTCTATTTCAATTTACATAATTATCCACTAAACCATGAAGATGAGAGTTATAAAATTTTTCCCGATTTTATTGCACCATAAAATTTGATCGCATAATCTTATTTTCCTACTCATGTAAAAGGTTTTTTATTCAGGTGCAGATCCAGAGATTGGATCTAGAAGTCTACATTTTGTCGAACCATTTTACAAAAATTGGGGAGGCAGATGAAAGGAGTGTGGTGTGATTTGCATAACTGCACTACACCCCGACCCATTCAACTGAGTAAATGTACGAGTTGTTTATCTTTATTTGAATTCACGGCAATTAAAAGAAAACATCTAACAAACTATAAAAGTTAAGGTCACACCATATTAAATACTAGTTCTTTAGTTTTTGTTTAACAAAATATTGCATTCAATTCACCATGAATATTCCTTGAGGTACCAGTACATGATATCTGAGTGGTGTATGATAATCTAAGACACTCTTTCATGTACCACCACTAACCATGGACAATCCTTGATGTTCCACCATTTATTATGGACAATGCATGATGTACCAGGACTTAACACAGACAATCCTTGATATACCAGCACTTACCACAGACAATCCTTGATGTACCAGCACTTACCACAGACAATCCTTGATGTACCAGCACTTACCACAGACAATCCTTGATGTACCAGCACTTACCACAGACAATCCTTGATGTACCAGCACTTACCACAGACAATCTTTGATGTACCAGCACTTACCACAGACAATCCTTGATGTACCAGCACTTACCACAGACAATCCTTGATGTACCAGCACTTACCACAGACAATCCTTGATGTACCAGCATTTACCACAGACAATCCTTGATGTACCAACACTTACCACAGACAATCCTTGATGTACCAGCACTTACCACAGACAATCCTTGATGTACCAGCACTTACCATAGACAATCCTTGATGTACCAACACTTACGACAGACAATCCTTGATGTACCAGCACTTACCACAGACAATCCTTGATGTACCAGCACTTAACACAGACAATCCTTGATGTACCAGCACTAACCACAGACAATCCTTGATGTACCAGCACTTACCACAGACAATCCTTGATGTACCAACACTTACCACAGACAATCCTTGATGTACCAGCACTTACCAGTGTATGAATCTCTCATTATATCTACAGAGTTGACCAGCTTTCCTGCGACAGCTTGATTCAAGCCACCTAGGATTAATTCCTGTATTTGACCAGTACAAATCTTCAGACCTTTTGGGGTCAGGATTTCACCCTTCTCACTGAAGTCTACACCTAAAACACATAAAACAGCTGACTTTAAAGTAATGTATGGTTAACGTGTGTTGCAAGCATGTTATGCCTGGTAATGCCTGGTGTACAGTTTCATAAAATATTTTTTTGTTAAGTGGTGAAATCATTTTATGTAAAGCATGTTTAATAGTTTGAAAAGAAAATGCTAATTCAAAACAAAATGTACCATCTTTTGTTTGTCTTATAAAAAACATCCATAATAAATTTCTAGATTTTATGACATCATGAACTCATCATCTATTGTTAGAGACTACTAATTAATAGTGATCTGGCAGGTAAACAATTTTGTGCTGGAATTTGTGAGCCTATAACTGGAAGTCACAACTGATTGGTGGAAATGAAAATAGTAATTTTAACAAGAGGGTCCATGGGACCCTGGGTAGCTCACCTGCCAACAACTGTTCAATGGTTGCAAGTCAATGGATGCAAATGCAATTGACTCAAGGCTGCAGACAATTTTGACACTGGGGTCATCTTTGGTAGAGTTTCACAACTCTGATTAAATGCAAATAAAAATGTAGCTGCAATTGTGCAGACAAGGTCTAGTTAATTTTGACATTTTCAGGGGCCATAACTCTGGAACCCATAGTGCAATATGGCAATTTGACGAAAGGAACCAAGATCTTATGGTAATGAAAGTGAAGATCAGACCAAAATTAAGACCAATAGAGTGCAGAAAAGCTTTTATTATAACTTGACCTAGTGATTTAAATTTCAAGGTCACATGACCCAGTTTCGAACTTGACCTAGATATCATTGAGATAAACATTCTGACCAAGCTTGAAGAAGATCTGAGCAAAATTAAGACCATTAGAGTGCAGACAAGCTTTTTCTATAATTTGACCTTGTGACCTAGTTTTCAAGGTCACATGACCCAGTTTCGAACTTGACCTAGACAACATTGAGCTAAACATTCTGACCAAGTTTGAAGAAGATCCCATCAAAATTAAGACCGCTAGAGTGCAGACAAGCTTTTTCTTTAATTTGACCTAGTGCCCTAGTTTTAAGGGTCACATAACCAAGTTATGAACTTGACCTAGATATCATTGCGATAGACATTCTGACCAAGTTTAAAGAAGATCTGACCAAAATTAAGACTGTTATAGTGCAGACAACCTTTTTCTATTATTTGACCTAGTGACCTAGTTTTCAAGGTCAAATGACCCAGTTTCGAACTTGAAGTAGATGTCATTGAAAAAAACATTCTGACCAAGTTTGAAGAAGATCGGACCAAAATTACGACCGCTAGAGTGGGGACAAGCTTTTTCTATAATTTGACCTTGTGACCTAGATTTCAAGGTCACATGACCCAGTTTCAAACTTGACCTAGACATCATTGAGATAAACATTCTGAGCAAGTTTTAAGAAGATCACACCAAAATTAAGACTGCTAGAGTGGGGACAAGCTTTTTCTAAAATTTGACCTAATGACCTAGTTTTAAGGGTCACATGACCCAGTTTCGAACTTGACCTAGACATCATTGTGATAAACATTCTGACCAAGTTTGAAGAAGATCCCATATAAATTATGACCGTTAGAGTGCAGACAAGCTTTTTCTTTAATTTGACTTTATGCCCTAGTTTTAAGGGTCACATGACCCAGTTACGAACTTGATCTAGATACAGGGTCCGTACAGATTTGGTAAAATAAAGTTCCAGGACTTTTCCAGGACAAAAAAGTAATTTTCAAGGACAAATTCATTATGTATTTACGCAGTTACAATTATAATTATCTGATACATACTATTTACAACTGTTTCAAAGAAGATAATTTATCCAAAATTTCAGTCTCAAGCCCTTCTAACTGTTCTTGTTTTTCCGCTTTTGTGTGCTACTTCAGCGCCGCTTCTCTAATGTTTGAAATGTCGATAATTTTATCACACTCGGTACAAACTGATTTTGTTTTGTCGGCCTTAAATGGTCGGATCCACGTATGATAAACGGCATTGCTCTCCCACTCAGGGTTGTACACACATTTCCTACTAGAACTCATAATCACTCGTCGGTGAAAATGTTGATGATTTTTTTTCTACCGCGCACGCTTTTCAGAGTGACGTCACACGTCACGCGATCGGACTTAACTAAAACCCGGTGTCAGGTATCCGGCATTAATTTAACCCTGGCATTTCGCAGCTTACTGACGAGTTGTCATTCGTACGACAATTCTGGCGATCTACGATGTATGCATTCGACATTTTACGCGTCTTGATTTTGCTGGTTGAAAATTCAAGGACATTTTTTCATTTTTCAAGGGGTTTTCACATTTTTTCAGTACAATTCCAGGACAAAATCCGGAAATTTCGTTTTTCAGGACATTTCCAGGACAGATGTTAAATTCAAGGACTTTTCCAGGTCTGTACGGACCCTGTAGATATCATTGAGATAAACATTCTGACCAAGTTTAAAGAAGATCGCACCAAAATTAAGACTGCTAGAGTGCGGACAAGCTTTTTCTATAATTTGACCTAGTGACCTACACGACGGATGAAGGGCCATCACAAATGCTCAACCTGTCACTATGTGACAGGTGAGCTTCAAAGAAAAAGATATTGAGAAAATGTATAAGAATTAAGTTAAAACTGAAATTGTCAGCTTTTAAAAGTAGCAAGTACTTTTACGGATGTAAGATCACAATGACCTTTACCTATGACTACTCAACTACTCAACTTAGTGTCATTACACTAGGCCACAGCATTCTCCAGTTGTTAATCTGACAATGTTGTTGCATTAAATATCACTGTGACCATTATCTTTGACTTCCTAACCTCTTAATTGATAGGGGTTACCTGGTTGGTAAAAACCTACCAAGTTTGTAGACACTCAGCCCCAGAGTTATCAAGTTACCGACAGACAAGACTTTTCTATTCAAGGTCACCATGCGACAGAGACCTTTCCCCTATTGGCCTAAAAGCTTAGCATAACCAACCAGCCTACAAAATTTCAGGACACCAGACCCTTGCACTCTCTAAATACCAATCAAAGTGTTTTGCATTAAAGGTCCCTTGACCTTAAACTTTGACCTCTTGACCTCAAAATCAATAGCAGTCATCTACTTGTTATAACAATCTATCAAACCAAATTTGAGGAACCTGGGTGAGTTCTATTTTTATTATTCCAACATGGCTTTTTCATTAAAGATCACTGTGTTCTTTGACCTTTGACCCACAGACCTCAAATGCTGTTGAGTAATCTGCTTTACCAACCAACCTACTAAGTTTGACATACTTAGGTCCCAGCTGTCTACTGAGAGCTTGATCACAGGGCTTTTCATCAGAAAATTGGGAAGAGGCCTTGGCCTTTCAAACTGGGAAATTTATGCGTGATAATTGTTTATTTTGGGAAAACAAAATTCATTGAAAGATGGGTACTAGTTTATAAATTTGGTTAGTAATAAGAATTTTCAACTAAAATTTAATATTTTAAAGCATTTTATTTTTCAGACTTTAATTTTTAACTCCCCATAGAGGATTTTGATCTATTTTTTAACATCTTACCAAGCATTTTGGGAAGACACTCTGCCACAGTTGGGAAAAAATGCTATATCTTTGGATTGGGAAGAGGCCTGTATAAGGCCTCTGTTATATAAGGATGAAAAGCCCTGGATCAACTGACAGACAGACCAACAGACATGCAAAGCAATATAACCCCTTTTTCTACAAAGAAGGGCATATTTAACCATTTACTCTTTATACAAATGTTATCTCTAAGCAAATAGTGCAGATCCAGATCAGCTGGGACATCCTCTGTGTAGGCTGATCTAGATTTCACTGTTCACCCATGGAGTAAAGGGTTAAGCACAGCCATGTCTTTAATGTTCTATAACTTAACTGCACTTCATATTTATCACTCATGTTCATGTATGAAATAATCATCTTGTATTAGTAATTACTCATTCTGATAATAATTATGATGATAATATTGTTTATGTGAACTCAAATTTAAACACCGTATATCAATGTCTTCAAATCAAAACAAATCCTATCAGTATCTTACCTAACACTAACTGGTTGCAAGCTTTTGAATTTCAGCTACATTGTAAGCAAAACATTTGCGACCAGTGTAGACCCAGATCAGCCTGCACAGCTGAGCAGTCTGATCAGGATCTACACTGTTCTCTATTTATTAATATTGTAGTACATACATTTTGGACCCATATTGAATCACTGAGGTCAGACTGATTGAAAATCAAGTCCAATAAATTTATTCAGGACTTAAAATAATTAATCTTTTACTTATTTTCAGTGCTTTTGGTTCAGTTAAAGCTTTAAGCTCAACAGATTTACATCATGTACATCCAGTTCAGACCATATCAGCAAGTACAGCTTGGCAGTCTGGTATGGGTCTACAGACAATCGTAATTTTGAGCAAACAGTGAAACGGCTCCTATGTGAAGTTCGCAAAGTCCATAACATTAAGTTAGTTAAATTCAGGATTAAGAGCATAATAATGACCGATTAACACTTTATTCGATGGATACAGCTTATACATGTATCTCAAGCGTAACCTGTGTATATCCTGATCAGTGTGCGTTCATACAGACTGATTAGGTTATACACTGTTAGATAATTTCTGCCCATCAAACTATCTTTGAAGATCCAGATCAGACTGCGTTGATGCAAAAGTAAGTTCTAGGTACACTGGTTGAACTTAGAAAGAAGCTGTATCAAGGCCTTAAAAGGTTACCGTATTTTCCCGCTTATAAGACGGGTTTTTTTCCTTGGAAAATAGCCTTAAAAGTAGGGGACCCGTCTTATAAGCGTGATCTACAAGAAGACCTCATTTTTGGCAGGTTTTTTAACAGTTTCTTATATAACATACGATTTTTTTAATCTTGCCATTATCTATCGGTAATTTTTTGGTAACTAATTTTCGACGAGCATTTTTAGTTTAAGTTAGACCGATTTTTTTCTTGGTTTAGTAATAAAAAATTTATAAATCTTTTTCATATTGAAGATATAATTTGGAAATTATTGTTGACAGCATTCGATGTTGATGTAAGCAAAGTTTGTTAAAAGGACTATTATTTATTGCATATTGTTATAATCTCAAATTTCCCCACTGCTTTTCAGTTTGTAGAAAATTGTCACAGCCGTCATAATTGCCTAAGGCTGTGTTGTTTGAATCTGTCACCAGGTATTGTTAATTGATTAACAGACATTGCTGTCAACACCTCTTGCAAACTCGAAAATTCATATTATGAGACACAAACTCTACATGAATTGAAGTAACAGGATACAGTTTGTTTGCCCTGAGGCTTGATTGTTCTTGCTCTTTGCCTTAGACAAAGTTTAATTGAATTTAGCATCCGGAAAATAGATAAATATTCGAGTGTCAAACGCTTGCATACGGGCAAAGACTGAAATTAACAGTAAAATGTGCTGTGGTGATACACAATCATCAATAAACTTCGAGACTTTTTAGGATATGTTCCTATGACAGAGCGTTAAAGATATCAAGTTTACCAAAGAATTTGCCGATTTTTTTTGGCGAGATTATTAGAATGTGTATCAATGACGGAGCTTCGATAATATTACACTTGCCGAAAACATTGCCCATTATTGGTCGATTTTTTTTTGGCGAAATTCAGAGTAATTAGGATATGTTAATGACGGAGCTTCAAAAATATTTAATTTACCGAAAAATTTGCCGATTTTTCGCCGATATTTCTCAAAATTCACACTTATTAGGAAATGTACCAATGACAGAGCTTCGAAAAATAATAAATTTACCGAAAAAAAATGCCGATTTTCGCTGTTTTTTTTTCGAAATTCACACCTAATAGGATATGTTCCAATTACAAAGCCTCGAAAATATTAAATTTACCGAAAAAATTGCCGATTTTTGGCTAAATTCACACTTATTAGGATAAGTTCCAGTTATGGAGTTTGAAAATGTTACATTTGCCGAAAATTTCGCCGATTTTTTTTGCCGAAATTCAAACATTTCGGGTCCGATCTCACTGAAATTTCACCCCGTCTTATAAACGGGTCTATACAAAAAAACTCAGATTTTGGCGGCAAAGTAGGGGTCCCATCTTATAAGTGGATCGTCTTATAAGCGGGAAAATACGGTATATCTAAATGTCATATTCTTTTTGATGAATTCACAAAATTTTGGAGAACGAATACCAGTATCGTAAAAAGGAAATAATTTTACTGCATTCAAAATTTCACAAAAGAACAAGGAAATATGATTTATAATAAGCCTTACACTCCATGCATTTATAAGCCTTTTATCTCACAGAGGACAAGATAGTGTAATTCCAAATCAGCTGGCACTGGTACATCTGGGCCATATTATCAGGATCTACACCACACACTTCATAAGGTTATTTCTGACCAAGAGGCAAACATTGTAGATCAAGATCAGATGGCATGGATGTCCAGTGGGATAAAATCAATATCCCATGAAGTAAAAGTTACATGTACTCATTACTCGTAACTTTCTAAACTAAATGTGCCCTAACCTTTTGGCACTTAACAAAGGTTATTAAGACTTTATAGTTGTAACCCTGAACAAGAAATGAAGTTTAACCCTTTCCTCAATATGTACGCATTTTTACGCATATGCAACCAGTGTAGATCCAGATCAGCCGGCACTTCCATTCCATCTGATCAGGACCTGCACTGGTCGCATTTTGGTCAGAAATAACCTAACGAATCAAAAAGCGAACAGTTTAGATCCTGATCAGACAGCATGGATGTGCAGGCTGATCTGGATCTAAACTGTTTGCCCAGGCAATAAAAGTGTATCTATGAAGTAAAGTGTTAAATTGAACCGAGTCACGAGACAAACCAACCATACATTAGTCTTGGTGATGTCATACCTAGGCCCAAGATCATTAACCAGTCACAAATCTCAAGCTTCTCATTGACTGAAATGGTGAATGGTTGCTATTTTAGCCAGTCAGATGCTTGAGATTTGTGACTGGTCTCCAATCTCAGTTTTATGATCTTGGGACCAGCTGTATAACATTATATTGTTCTCATCTCCTAATGTTAAGTAAGTTGATATTTGAAATTTTGATTGATATGCCTATGTTTGTTTGTATTTTATTCTTTGCCAAAGAGGTATTAGTGACGATATGGCATTTGGTTGTAATTTTATTTTTGATGTAATATTAAAATTACAAATGGAATTGTTGGTTTGCCTTTGTGACATATTTTTACCAAAATGTCAGTTAAAAGCAGCATTTTAATATACATTTTCCCAATTTTGGCTTTTTTCAATTTGTTGGGTACTACTGCATTTAAATTTCCCAAGTCAGAAAAATGCTTAAAAAACTGTGACTGAATTAAGAAATGGTCACTGAACTAAAAGCTTACAAAATCATTTACTGGGTAAACACATGTTCCTGAACTCTGTAATACATAATCGTCCATCTTAACTCCGCTAATGAAATATACATGTACATGAACGCAGAAATCATTAGTGAACCCTTAACCTTTTGTCCTTAGATGTGTACCCTACCATAGAGAACAAAAGTTCAAGATTTTATGAACATGATAAGAATACTGGTTGTTCATTATAACACTATGAAGACCATCTTTTGGACTATGCAAAAGTGGTTATACAGTGAGGTTCTACAGTGAGTCTCCATTTGAAGTGAAAAATAGTGCAAAAAAATTTAAGAATATTAACTCAATATGTGTTCAGTTGAACACTTGAATTGTCATTGGATACTTGTCCAGAAAAAAAAAACAACTTAAGTTTGACAAAGGAATATTAAATTATTTCAATTTAACCAGCCCTTGTATGAAATATTACATGTATTTGGAACTATAGGCACAAATTTGCAGCATTAGTTCTGGCTAATAATATTTCAATTTACTAAAATAAATTTGGTCCGCGCGACTAAAGGCAAAAGTAGGATTTCCGAAACGTCACAGAAATCGAGATCGCGCATGAAGAGGTCGCTTCGTCAAAAATAGATGCTAAATATAGCTCCATTATATTTAGCTTCTTGAAAGTTCGTTAACTATAATTTAAAACTAGATTTTTTTTATGAAAAACGCTCCCCCCTGCGCCCCCCCCCCCCCCTGCGCCCAGACCCCTGTGACCTTGACCTTTGACCTACTGATCCCATAATCAATAGGGTTCTTCTACTCAATAAGGGCTATTACCCTATTTAGTTTGAATGCTGTGGGTCAAGCGGTACTCCAGTAATTGACCAGATACGGTTTTTACTCTTCGGGGCCCCTGTGACCTTGACCTTTGACCTACTGACCCCAAAATCAATAGGAGTCCTCTACTCAATAAGGACATCCATCGTATGAAGTTTGAATGGTCTGGGTAAAATAGAACTCCTATTATGAGTTGAAACAGTTTTCACTCTTCAGGCCCCTGTGACCTTGACCTTTGACCTACTGACCCCAAAATCAATAGGGTTCTTCTAATCAAAAAGGGCTATCACCCTATGAATTTTGAAGGCTGTGGGTCAAACGGTACTCCAGTTATTGAGCAGAAACGGTTTTCACTCTTCAGGCCCCTGTGACCTTGACCTTTGACCTACTGACCCCAAAATCAATAGGGTATCTCTACTCTATAATAGCTATCAACCTATGAAGTTTGAAGTCCCTGGGTCAAAGGGTACTCAAGTTATGGAGCAGAAACGGTTTTCACTCTTCGGGTCACTGTGACCTTGACCTTTGACCTACTGACCCCAAAATCAATAGGGTTCTTCTACTCAATAAGGGCTATCACCCTATGAAGTTTGGAGGCTCTGGGTCAAAGGGTACTCGAGTTATTGAGCGGAAACGGTTTTCACTCTTCGGGTCACTGTGACCTTGACCTTTGACCTACTGACCCCAAAATCAATAGGGTTCTTCTACTCAATAAGGGCACCTATGAAGTTTGAAGGCTCTGGGTCAAAGAATACTCGAGTTATTGAGTGGAAACGAAGTGTGACAGACGGACAGACGGACAGGGCAAAAACAATATGTCTCCCCCAGAGGGGGGGAGACATAATTATCATTGAAAATCCCGTCTATAAGAAAGAATTCGATCGGACCTTGTGTGTTCTGTTACAGAGTTTATATATTGGAGTCTATATGGACAAATATGATTTTTCAATAGTATATTCTTACTTAAGTTTAGGACTGGGGCTTTAAGACAAGTCATGCCAAAGTTATCTATAGCCAATGTTAAGTTTTCATGACAAAATCCAAGCATAAACAGGAGCATAACTCCATCAAATGTGACCCTGACCTCAAGATAGTTCTGTTAAATGCAGAAATACTAAGAAATGGCAAATTGTAGCCAACTTAGGTTTCCCTGACAGACAGATGGAACAAAGCGATCGCTAAGTATAACCTTCTTTTCAAAAATGTCACACAAAAATTGGTTTTAAAAACAGGGTGTTAATGAGAGACTCTTGAGTCAAGCAAGGTTCTCCTCTATATCATACTTTGTATTCTTTATAAATTACCACATTATTCCATATGCTGATATAATAAGGTTTCATCACATGTGATCAGTGTAAATCCAGATCAGCTGTAACATCTGTGCCATCTGATCTTTATCTACACTGGTCACCTCTTTGTCAGAAATAACCCAATGAATCCAAAAGCAAAAAGTGCAGATCCTGATTAGACATCACAGATGTGCAGGCTGATCTGGATCTACATCGATGGATAAAGAGTGAAGGGTTTACAAGTACATTATTCATAGATCATAAAAGTCAACTCACCAATGAAGTCATACTCAAAAGCCTTGTCAAGAAGCTTTGTTTTACTATCCGAGATTGACAACTCTATCATCTCTTTAATCTCATCTCCCTTTTCGTTAGCGATTTTCATCAATGATTTGTACAAATCCTCCTCTTTATCGCGAGCGAATTCTATTTTCTTTGGTGTTACCAGCACGTCTCTGGCCATGTCAAATGCACAGATAATAAAGTTGTTCAAACAACGAATGTGAGAATTATTCAAAACTGTCACTGCATTTACTAAATAACGTTGCATTGTTTGCTCAGAGAATGATGTGAAAGACTGCATAAATTGTTCAAAATCAGTCACTAGTACACTGTCCATTTCAAAATAATCTTCTACCATTTTCTGACTTATATTTCTAACCCCAGGTGTGTCTGTCAAATACCCAACCTTACACAGCTGGCTAAAAAGAACCTGGTACCGATCTGGCGGAATATGTGAAACGTATACTTTACCGAGTCTAAGACTTGGTGAGCAATCTATCGGAGAGGTTGGCTCACTATGAGACTTAATGTGATTTTTCGTGTCATTGGCTCTCGTCAGAACTCCTAATTGTTCATCAAAGTTTTCATTTACATTGTTAAACATTGCATCATCCTCAGAAACAAATTCACTATTTCCGTTATCACAGATGGTACCCTGACTAGTTTCACTACTTCCCATCACCTGCTCATCCCGCCCTCTGTGACCAGGATTATCACTAGCATGATTGACACCAATACTAATATTCAGAGGTCTTTTGTCACCACTCGCACTTGGGGTGTGGATCACTGAACAGTAGAAAGGGTTTCCCGACACCACCTGGGGTGTCACAGAGGGATTGGGAACACGGACAAAACATACTGGCTGAAAGTGGGTTATCTCTTTCAACAGTTCCAAGTCTTGAATCTCCTAAAATGACAAAAACATAAGAAATTTGTATGAATGCTATTCATGCAATTGCATAATTATTCAAAAGTGCGTAGGTCGCAATGTTAAAAAGAAAGATAAATTTACTATGAACTTAATGATTATTTAGAACCTTTTACAATGTAAATTAATAATTATAAGTTTTAATAAGTACTCAGAATACAAGTACATATATATTGTATTACTTATTTATATAATACATTTTTTTATATTTTACGTGTAACGTTTATTCTTTCTTCTTACAAATTTTCTCTTTTTGCCCCATAGAAATATTAACTATCTTTAAAGCGAAGAATTTCTATTTTATTAACCCTTCTAAATAAATCTGGATCTACAATGTTCACTTTCTTAGTAAAAAATAGTCTAATGAATCCAAAAGCGAACAGAATAGATCCAGATCAGCTGCTACAGATGTTCTGGCTGATCTGGATCTACACTTTTCACCTGTGGATAACAGTGGTACCTCATGGAGTACAGGATTAAAATTGAAGTGTATAATCAGGGGTTCCATTTGACCTGGGAGATGACCCTTTGACTCATAAAATTAAAAAAGCGTCATTTTGACCCCTATGATTTTATTTGAAGGGTACGGTAATTTTTTACCCAGCTCAGGGGTATTTTGGCGCTATATTTGCAAAATCCCCTAAAATGATCAAAATGACCTATGAGATTCAGCAACTAGTGGAACCCCTGATAATTACATGTATGCAGTAAAAACACCATACCTTAGTAGTCAAGGATTCTGTATGAAAAGCATAGATCAGAATTGGCGAGATGTTTTCAATACAGCGCTTGAGCTCCTCTTCAAATGGACGATTGGACGCAGACACCACCAAAGTACAGCCATATCTCAGCAGCTGGCTGTTAAATGTCACCTCTAAGACTGCAGCGCCAACAGCCGACCCAGGAGCATCCTCATCAGAAATCTCCAGGTCTTTATGAGGAATTGTATTCCATGGTCCTTTGTATGCCTCTAAGTTCTCTGCGAGAGAAAAGTCTCCGGGAAGTTCTAGATTTATACAGAGATTGTCTCCGTATTTGAATCTAATTGTTCTGTATCTTTTGTCATTGTCATTTTGATCAAATGATGGGAGTATTGTGCGGTTAAACAGTTCATTTACAACTCTCGCTTTGCAAAACTCATTCTGGCCGAGTACAACGATGCCAGGTAGTTTGTCAGCTGTTGCAAGAACTTCTTCCTCTTCTTCTTGAAGTAATTCAATTGACAGAAGTTGAACTAAAATGGATTGAAAGCATTTAGTTAAAAAGTAAAAAAAAAAATTAAAAATTAGATTAGTAAACATGTTGCCAAATACAATTCACAATTTTAGCCCTTCATCTACTTGTTTTTACACAATTTTGCTCAGTAATTATCAGGGCTTTTCATCAGAAAATTGGGAAGAGGCCCTGGTATTTCAAATTGGGAAATTTATGTGTGATAATTGTTTTTTTAGGAAAACAAAATTCATTAAAAGATGGGTACTCGTTAATAAATTTGAATAGTAATAAGTATTTTCAACTAAAATTTATTTTTTTAAAGCACTTTATTTTTCAGACTTCAATTTTCAAACTCCTCTCAGAGGATTTTTATCCATTTTTGGACATCTTACCTAGCATTTTGGGAAAAAACACTGTTTTTGGATTGGGAAGTAGCCTTATACAGGCCTCTTTATATATGGATGAAAGCCCACATTTTTTTACTGTAACATATTCATATATTAGAATACTAGTTTGTTTAAGTTCATGTAACAAAAGGTATGAACAAACAGAAATGATGCAATAAGGCCTTGGTTTCCTTTCTTTAACAGACAAAATCAAATCTCATCTTATTAGCTTGCAAATTTTAAAATAAGTGTTTTCCCCCTAAAATAATTACCGACCCCACTCAAAAAAGAACTTTCAGTAATGTTTATCATACATATTTCAGAAATTTCCAGTTCCACACTTGGGATTAAAATTCAAACAATACTCCAGATTGGTAGACCAGCAAGTTACCACTGAACCTCATATAATTATAAAAGTCATCATTATGTCAATGTTGCAAATCGTATTTGAATCTTGAAAAAGATATATAATGCATCAACAAACATAATTATTTTTTAAAAGTGTATTTCTGCAATAAATTCAGAATAAAATTGATTATCTCATGCTGACAAGCAGTAAATACTGATATAGGGTCAACTTGATTTGCCAAGACGGCTTAATAACTGGCGTTAACTGGTCACCTATCAGCTAGCACCAGGGTGAAATATGAATCAAGTGTTCGGGCTAAACATAAATGGCGCCAATAGCTACGGCTGTGGTTGTTACACGCTTGCTGCTCAAACGTAACCGGCATATTCGGCATGCACCAGTTAGTGATCCCGGCTTAATCTCGGAACAAATAAAGTGATTTGCCAGTGCCCGTTTTGGAATCGGCGTACGCCGGCGTAAGCCGTCTTGGCAAATCAAGTTGGACCATAGGCTCGCTTACAATTGTCTACTTTGCCACTTTCATTGATGTCGTCAAAACATCTTTTAGTTTCCTCCAAAATTTGACTTAGTCTTCGTGAATGATTACAGAAGCGCTTAATCCCTGTTGCTAATGAAGCTGACATTCTGGAGCTGTTGACATTGCTTCAAAGAGAACAGAAAGTTGAAAGTCCACCACAAATTACCAACTTCTTTTTTGCAATCACTTCCGTCTTCCGGGGACGTAACTCCCACTTGTGCAACCGGTGTCGACACACGTTGCGCAACCGAAAGCGAAAAGAGTGCCGTTTTAAAAACTTCCAAATCTGAACGAAAGGCATAGATACATTTGTGGGTTTAATTTAATTTCTGCTTCGCTTCCATTTTCATCCCAGTTTAGTGCACATCGGTTCATTCTAGTGAGAATCTACACTTCTAGATACTTTTCGACCTAAGATATTTTGTTGGGACAGTTCGACCCAAGACTTTTTAACCCCAGACTTGAAAACTTTTGAGACTTTTCGACCCCAGAACCTTTTTGAACGTAATGTTGATTAATTTAACAGTGACGATCCTGAAGACACATACATGTGCTAACTGATCTTGCCCATCACTGGTCACACATGAGATGTATAGGTGTATATCCTGGTGTCACATAATTTGATCAGTAGTTCTAGCTTGATGGTCCCGAGATCAGTACGACTAGACAATACATATATGACAAGCTAATGGTACAGACCTTAAACATCCTGGTTTGTCCATCGTCAGAAACCTGCAGTTGATTTTATGCTCTCCGTTCTCCACCCATGGCCAAATTATTAGATGAAATTGCAGTATGTTGACTATAAAATGCTGGAAGCTGATTGGCTTGTTATGACATAGTAGCGAATATGCCATCCATCAACTTTCCGCTTTTATTAATGTCACAAAAAGGAATGCCATTTTGACTTTTAAATGGAGATGTACCGTATTTAAATCTTGCTGAGGGATCTTGAGATATCTGAGAAGAATGAACATGCTTCACATATTTGAATAATTTACTTGTGCAATGCACAGTTGTCATGTTTGCCTTGTAAAGTATCTCTCTTCTCTCTCCCTCCAGTTGAAGAATATTGATTTAAAACAAAAATGGCAAAATGGTTACCTGTTTGCAGCAGAATAATGAAATGAGAGTAATGTAAATGTAATAGCATAATATTAATAATAAAATTAAACAGAATAGTATCCAGCAATGTTTTGACCAAGTTCCTTTTTTGACCATGTTGTCGTGCATTTTCTTGTAAAATAAATATAATCTAAATGACAAATCAACTTAAGTTTGAAAAAAAATGCATTAGAAATATTATTTTTAGGAAAATAAATTAAAAAATAACTTGATTGACATGTACATCACAGATCAGATTCAAGGCAAAGGTCTGTTATCAAAAATGTTTAATTAACAAAAATCTTACTTCCTAAAAATATTCAGTCATAATAAGGGGGAAAATTGAACAAAGAATAGTGAAAATAAAATTACTTTTTGATAAGAGAAAACAGCATATTCGGCAGTAAAATTAACTAAAACAAATCACTCTTATGAAGATATTTAACACTTTACTCCATTGATACACCTTTAATGCATAGTGTAGATCCAGATCAGCAGGCACAACTGGATCTACACTAGTTGCACACATGTTAAAATGCAATGTATATGGAGTAAACACCTGTTGCACTGCAGCACTTCACAAGACGTCAACCAGGTTTTTTGTCATGCGATGATTGTTAGAACTGCTGCTCCAATCAGAAGATGCTATATATACTTCAAAATTAGGTTTTGCTGTCAATCAATTTTTTTGTCGCTGTTTATTCATTTCCCTTGCAGATGTTGAAACAATAACAAAAGGTGTGGCTTAAAGTTAAGCAACCTGATGGCATAATTAACAATGAACAATGTTCTGTAAATTATGCTTTCTGCACTACTTCTCAGTGAAAATGACAGTTGCCGCACATTGTGTTTGATGTTTGTATAGAAATTTGTAGTATGTTTAACAAACTCTTAAACAATTTTTTTATTTCAGACATACAACTGACTGGTACTACTGATGGCTGCCAATCCAAAATTTGATGTGTTTTGGGACCTGAAGCGCTTTCTTAAAACAGAAGGCATAGAACTAGATGGAATCAAAAAGACAGAACTGAAAAATTTATACACAAATCAATACAAGACATATAAAAAACAGATTGCTCCTGATGATCAACTTCCGACATTTTTCATTATCATGCAGTCTGTTTATAAGGCAGGTCTTGCTCATTATCAAGACGAGAAATTGGTGTTTGGACCAAGCCCCGACCTGAATGGAAAAAAGAAAGCAGAAAGGTCCAAAACACCAACTTTAAAACAGAAGAAGTCAAACAGAAGGTTTAAAAGACTTCTGCAAACATCACCACAGCATCAAGATGTCCCTCCTGCACTTGATCATATGCCTCGACCTGCTGGAAATGTTTTCAGGTACTAGTAGATGTACATGTGTAGGTTTTTAACCAGGTTTTTAACGAAAACTGGTTATTGTAATGCTGAAGTCGGCGGGCGGACGTCAACCTTTAGTTTCCGCTCAATAACTTGAGTTTGCTTTGGCTTATTGACACCAAACTTGGTGCATGGGTAGCTTATATTAAGAGACAGCTTGGGATTGCTACCCAGGTGTCTTTGGTCAATGTCACTGTTGCTAAAAATTGAAATTCAGTTTCCACTCAATTACTTACTTACTTCTTATACATTAAAACATCATGGGTTAGATACCATTTACATAAAACTTTATCTGGAGCTCTAAACGTATAAAATGAAAACTCTTTAATATCACAGTTACTAGATATTACAATTACTATATATCAAAATTATTGGATATTAGAATTACTAGATATTACAATGACTAGATATGACAATTGCTAGATATGAAAATTACTTGATATTACATTTACTAGATACTCCATTTACTACATATAAAAATTACTCGATATTTTACTAGATATGACAAGTACTAAATATTTCAATTACTAGATATGACAATTATTAATATTAATATTACAATTACTAGATATTACAATTACTAGGAATGAAGATGGTATAGTGACAGTGGGCGGTAAGATAGTCACAGTGAAACAGGTGAACAGACGAAGGATAGCAGTAGACCAGCATCTTACCTTCAAATCCGGTCTGCCCAAAGTGATAAATCAACCAGATTTCAAAGGTAATGATGAAGAAGAATTCTGTACGAGTACAGAAATATAATTATTGAATCTGATTTAGATACCTGAAGAAAAAAAAGGAAATTGGATATGATATAATGTGATAATCTGAAGATACCAAAACCGGGTTTCCTTTTGTCCAAAGATAGAACTGGGCATTTCTCAGAGTAAATTGACTCCCTTTATGTGTTTTAATGTCAAAGGCTAAAAGGAAAACAATTTTAAGAGTAGAAGAGTTCACAAATGTTCATTTTAATAACTTTTAGTCATGGCTTTTAAAAAGGAATAAGAATCTATAAATGTATTTTCTCTGGTGTAATTGAAATACTGACAGTTTAATTGACTCACATTTCCAGGGATTGGCTTAGGTATTAAAAACAGGGAGAAGTTTTTCCACTTTTAAGGAGAAGTTGACCAAGATTTTTTCTCCTGTAAAAAAATTATAGGAAAACACTTCTCCCTTGACTCTGGAGAGGGAGAAGTTCAGGATTTAGGAGACTATTTCTCTCAAGTCTCCCTCTAAGCCATTCCCTGCCTTTTGTTGCACTAGAATTAGTTCACTCTTTGTTCATGGGGATTTTTTTTATTGGGTCACAAATATGACTAACTGTGACCAGCACTTGAAGGGTTAAAATTTCATCTAGTTGATATTAAATTATGATTTATTATTTTATCAGACTCATAATCAACAGGCATCTGACTGTAAATCATTGTTCATTTTAAACTGTGTAAGCACATTACTCTGAATGTTGTTTTTCTTTTAATTAAAAAATTGAGCATTTACTCCTTGGGATATGGCTCATAGCCCATGGGTGACCAGCGAAACACATTTATTGTATCTAGGCTAATCTGGATCTACACTGGTAAAAGAATGTTATTGTAAAACACTTTTCCACTTAATAATTGATAGGTGACACATGTAATTCCTATATTTATAGGAGATCCAGAGGAGTGGAAGTTCATAGGAAAGACAGAGAAAGGTTACCACTGTACTCTGTGCCAGTCTAAACTGACATCTTTTCCTGAGACAGAGCGCCACCTGGAGGGCCGACGACACAGATTGGCAGTGTCTATGAATCTCATACGGTCCAAAAAGTATGTTCTTATATATGTTGTTTAATGTCTAAATGACTTTGTAACTTAGTTTATTGTTAAGTATTTAGCGCAAAATTTAAAACCCTGAATTTAAACAGGACATAATTATTTTAACACTTTCTGATTGTTTATGTTTGTATTTTGCAGAAAGTTGTTTATTTCTCTGATTATTTATGTTTGTATTTGGCAGAGAGAAGCTTGTAGAGGGCACTCCGACCATTTCAATAACTGCTGATATGGAGGAGAAAGAAGGCACCTACTTCATCAATACAGAGGAAGGGCAAGTGAAGGTAAAATGAAAGTACTAAAGCCAGGATCAAGTCAAAACCTTAAGTTGTGATCAAGAGGCACAGAAGGAGCAGATGGTGATGGTTCAGTTGGGTTGTTGAGCACCCTTTTTAGGCAGTGATATTTCATTTTCATGGAGATTCTGGTCTGAAAGTTGGAAATCATCATGTAACTATCCTAAGACTGCCCCAAAGAAATCCCCTATCAGGAAATCTTGCATCCAACCCTGAAGAGGGCTTAATAACTGCCTTTATACTGTTATAAAAATTATTGTTACAGAATTTGTTCTTTATTTTATTGGTTGGTAACAATATGTGAATTATACCTACTTTTTGTGCGTGGCTTTTGTTGCACCCATGTCCCAGACCAAATGTTTTCCAAATCAAAATGGAAAAGGTTTGAAGAAAGACTTTTATCAATGTGACTTGCAAGACGAGTGTAAATATACATTGATGCAATTGTAAATATCAACAAACACTTCACAAAACAATTGTTGCATTGTAGATGACTGATATGACTGTTGTAAATAAGGGAGACTCGGATGTTGAGCTGGCTCATTGTGAAATGATGAAGAAAGTCAGAGTATTTACTCTGCGGGACAGTAAGAAAGTCACAGATGGTATGGGAACAGTCATTTTAAAACCAGGTATGTTAATCTGCCTTTAAAGTAAATAATTCTATATGTTTGCTTTTGATGATGAATGTACACAACTGTTGTTCCAAGCAACCAATCATAATGTTTATTTTAATCAGTAGAGGAAAATAGTTATAATTTAGTTACAATATTAAAAAAACAACTTATCCCACTAAATCTTGGAAGTCATGAATTTGTCAGGATTTAGTAATTTAAATTCATTTGTTTAAGCTTATCCAGAGCTGATGTTGTTTTGCATAATTATGATGGCTAAAAAACATAAAATACATGTAACAGTGTTTAATAGTTACAATGTTCAAAATGTCTTTATTTTCTTCATTTTTAGGTGATAAATATGTAATTCAAGTCCGCACACAAGCCCAGCATGTCGGCAACTATCATTGTCCAATAATGTTCCATTTTGTTGCCAAGCAACACAACCATAAACAGAATGGCCACATTTTGAGGTACTTACATTGCAAGTGTAAAAACAATCTGATGGAGGAAATCAAACCAACCAGCAAATACAAACGGCCACCAAGAGTAAATAAACCAAAAGGAGCGGCAACAGAAATTGTTCCAGGATTCAAACTGCCAAGGTATAAAATATCTTCATGATGATTGTGTCGTAACTTTAAACTTTTGAGACGGTACTATGATTGTATCATAATAATTTCCTAGAATTTAATTTTCGCTTAGTTTGCCCTAAGAAAAAAGCACAAAATTAAACAGCATAATTTTACCATGAAGGTGGTATCATTTAATTTCACGGGGGATAATTTTCTCACAAACTCTTTAATTGACATTGACGCGCTGACATACATGCGCGCAGATCATAATCTGCACCGTTTACCTATGGATAACAGATACACTGAGTACATTTGAAAACACACACCTTAAGTTTAATCAAATATCTCAAAAAACGATAAATGAATAACAGTCAAAATTACGGATCAGTACATTCAATATTTATTCATTTCATATGCAAAGTTTTATCAAAATCAGACAAGCATTTCATTAGAATTCATTTGCTCAATATCATAGAGTCATATTTCGAAAATCGCACAATTAATATCGTGTGTGGCCACCCTGAACATCAATCAAGCTTTGACATCTTCGACGCATGGACAGAACTTTTTCTGCAATGCATCTCTGTGGACTATTGTCCCACTCTTCAATCAACGCTTGTCGGAGCTGAGCCAAATTTTCCGGGGGGTTAACACGTGCGTATACGCGGCGTTTGAGCATATCCCAAATGTGTTCAATGGGTGACATGTCTGGTGATAAAGCTGGCCAGTCCAGTACATCTATACCGTTCTGTGCGATGAAGTTGCGAGTTACATTTGCTGTGTGAGCTCGAGCACCATCATGCTGCAGAATTCCACCTCCTCTAGGAAAGTGTCGGTTCAAAAATGTAATAGCAACTGGTCTCAAAACATTATTGATATACACATTTGCAGTAACGTTTCTGTCAAAAATTACCAACGGTGTTCGTTGAAACTGGGTAACTCCTGCCCAAAAGAAGAGAGAACCCCCACCCCATCTGTTAAACTCAATCGTACAAGCATCAGTATACCGCTCGTTACGACGTCGCCAAACACGCTTCCGGCCATCCGCATGGCTCAGCTGAATGCGGGATTCGTCCGAAAACAGCACATGACCCCACTGCCTTCTTGTAAAGCGAATATGCGCACGTGCCCATCGAAGTCGATTTCGTCGATGCCTTGGAGTGAGTCACTGTGCCTTTTGCGGTCTTCTTGCCTTCAGCCGGGCATTTCGAAGACGATTTCGGACAGTGTTAGGATGTATTCTGCGCCTAAAAAGAAACGTGCATCATTTAAAATTGGACAAAAATGATTTCATTTTTTATCACATAAAAAATTGAATTCGTATGAAATTAACGCGTATGCCACTTACCCATGAGTGCCTACTGTTCGTCTTGCGGAAGTTGCTGCTGGTAGGAACCGGTCACGTAGATGTGTAACCAACAAATACCGGTCCTGTCTGAGAGTTGTAACACGGGCCCTACCAGGTCGAACACGGTCGCGCACAGTTCCAGTCTGCTGGTAACGAGCCACAAGCCGGGAAATTGTTGAATGGTGGCATCCAAACCGTCTTGCTATGGCACTTTTGGAACTTCCGGCAACAAACATTCCAATTGCCTGATTTCGGTCAACTTCACTTAGGCGTGCCATAATGATAAACGGATAGAATTAACTTTCGCTGTGTTTTTACTGTGTATTGGTTCATTGTGTTTCGATAAGCCGCTTTAATGCACTCGAATAACCCGTGCATAAAATTGTCTCGTGCAATTCGGGAATTGTAAGGTTTCCTACATAGCACTAAGAAAGGACAATATTTGATTGATTGTTTTACCTCATATGCAAAGAAATGTTAGTAAATACCCCAATTATTAAATATGGTTAAACTCTGTCAATTCTAGGTATCAGAAATAATCATGGAAAACATGTGCGTTTTCAAATGTACTGAGTGTATATTCCTTGGACTAAAGAGTTTATTCATTTTTTTGTAGTTTTACTGGAGATAATTTAAAGAGAGAGATAGAGTTGGAGACATATTTTGTTCCGCAGACTGTACGGAAAATGATAAACAGAGGTCTCACAGAACCTCAGGGGCTCACTAACCAAGAAAGTAGTGAGATGAAAAACTTTCAGTAAGTATTTAAGTAGTTATGCTGAAATGGTATTTTGCTGCACAGATAAAATTATCATTAGGATCATCAGGTAAAGCAAGCATATCGATGACAAAGCGAATGAAGGCAGGCATTTTCACAGCAACCTGTGGTAAAATGTGCATGCTTGTCAACCTCACCAGACGGAACATTGTGCACAGTCCAAGATTTTGTGTGGTTTTTGTTGTAGCCACGCCCTGGACCAAATGTATTCCAAAGCAAAATGGAAACACTCTGGAAAAAAAGTGTAAATATGAGTTAATACTTATATACAAATTAATTTCCACCAAGAAGACTCCAGTCTGATCCAAATACCTAGATTTATCTTTTAAAAACAGCTGTATTATTTAAACTCTTATACTAGCAGTGCCTAACAAGATGTGCTAGCTAAGACAGTAAATTCCTGTAGGACATGTGTTAAAGAACAACTCTTATGTATTAAAAATAGATGTTCGGGAATATTTTTGATATTTGACCATTTTCATTTTAACGGATCAAGTTAAAAAGAAAAAATGTTTTCTTTTACAATTTCTCAAAATCTTATTTCAGTTTTACTACTTTTTAAAGAAAAATTTTATCTTATTTTTGTAGTTAAAGGTCTGTATACACAGTGTGATCTGTTAAGCTCCATAAAAAGCTCACCAAATGATACATATTGCCTGGTTTCCTATTCAGTTCAATGTTAGAATCAGAGTTGAGTATGGAGAGGTACCAGAAGAGATTTGAGTCTCTACTCTTCTTTGAGGAGGTACAAATGGAGGTTGACATTAGGAAATATGACATGGAGAATGTACCAATGAAAACATACCATGGCAACCATAGACTACTAGTGTTAGAGGTGAGTTTTTACTCTTCTCCATAGATACATCTTTATTGTCTGGTTTGCTGTATTTTACATATTGTGTGTCGTTGTTAAGTGCAAGGATTATTTTGAGGACAAAATCATTTTTATGTTGTTGGCTAGAGGTTAGTTTAAACTGTGTTGTGACATTTAGTAAATCATCTTGAAATAATACAGTTATGTACATGTAGAAGACCTGTTAACATTGATTAGAAATTAACAAATGAAAAGAATTAAGACAAATCTACATGGTACTGTATGTTGAGATTGTTTTGAAAGAAATAAATGGGAAGAATAAAGAGAATTCTACCGTGCACAGTAAATTATGACTGTTTCCATGATGTTAAGAGAATGCTAAAGGGCACTGTGTTTTAGTTTCATGCAACCATAATTATAATAATAAGAAGTTATTTATTGTAATAATTTTGCCATTAGGTTCCAGGGCTATCTGAAAATCGTCCGTCCGTTTTACGTGGTGACTGGTTGTATGTAGCTATCTGTGATGCAGACGGACATGCAGGCAAGAAGGAGTACCAGGGATATGTACATGAAGTTCTTCAGAATGAGGTCGCGCTAGGATTTGATAAAAGGTAAGTGTTAGTCTGCTTTTTGACCTATCACAAAGATAAAACATTTATTCAGTATAGTTATTTCTGATAGAAGTTGTACTTAATCTTTTCCTCCATATAAAGGTGTTAGTGACTTGGGCAGACAGTGTTAATCCACATCAGCAGGCAGTGTTTGCATTTTGCTCAGAAATAACCTAATTACTGTATAAGTACTAATATTGGCGGGGGTTTAATTTTGGCGATATTGGCAGTCAGGGTCAGTTGCACCAATATAAAACACCGCCAATAAAAATCCCTATCAATTTAAAACAGCGCCAATTTAATATCTGGAAGGTAGATTACTATGATACACTATTAGATATTTTGTCACAGTTTCCTCCCTTGATGAAAAAAGATTGTTGCATGTTTCTAAATAATGTATATTCTTTGGAGCCTGAATAAAAACTTAAACAACACGAAACAAAAGGACATGAATGTGTAATTTATTTTCTTTAGGCATAGCCAGAAGGAGTGTTATTTGGCGCTTGTCGTCCATTCCTTTCAGCGACACTTCTTTTGAACTTGAAAAAAGAAGCATTATAGAGTTATAGCTTTTGTACATGTAGTAAACTAAATCGAGTTTTTTCAATATCTTATAGAAACCCGCTTTAAAATAATTAAGTAATATTAAATCAAACAAGAAAGTAAACTGATAATGCGTCAACAAAGGAATATAATTGGAATATCAAACAAAGCAATCAAGTATTGTATTAGGTAGTTGCGATAATGTTTTCACACAAAGTTTAACAATAGAATAACTGCTACGTTTACCTTTCTCTTCCATTGTCCAATTTCCGCCATTTTTCATCAAGGGTTTTATTTTGGCTGTCTGGCTTGTTAGCGCCAATATATGACCCCGCCAATATAAAACACTTCAAAATACGCTGAAATTTGACACGCCGCCAATATTAAGCGCTATACAGTAATCAAAAAGCAAACAATGTAGTTCCTAATCAGATAGCACAGATGTGCTGGCTGATCTGGCTCTCCACTGTTCCCTTCAACATAAAGGCATACATGTGGAGGAAAAGGACAATATTGTTATTCTGAGATTGAAATTGAAAAATGAGAGTAAAAATTATAATTATTTGTTACAAATAAGGACTTCTGCATCAGATAATTGTTAAGATATGCACAAGTTCATTGTTGATATTTGTTTAGTTTCAGGGAGTCTTTCATAGAACATCAGAGGTTTAATGTGCGGTTTGTTTTCAACCGACTTCCTGTGCGTCTGCAGCACCGAGCATGTCAGTTGGCATGTGAACTCAGTCTACAGGAACTCCTATTTCCGAGCGATACCCATATACAAAACAACATAGATTTACCAGATCTGACGTAAGTAGAGGCACAACTGCCACTTTCACTCAGTTTCTAGAAGTCTTTCCTATTCTAGTATTGTGAAATCAAAGGCATGGTGCAATTATGCTGGGGTTTAAATTCACACATTTACTCTAGCCAAAAGTACTCAAAATTTAACCCATTCCTCCATAAACATGCCTTTTTGGCAGGGGTGAAAAGTGAAGATCCAGATCAGCCAGCACATCCCTGTTGTCTGATCAGGATCTGCACTGTTCGCTTTTTGATTCATTGGGTGTTTTCTGACCAAAAGGCAAACAGTGTCGATCCTAATCAGATGGCATAGATGTACTGGATCTACACTGTTTGCCCACATGTAAAAAGATGTATGTATGGAGGAAAGGGTTAAACCAGTTTAAAATATAATGATACCACAGTAGATTGTTTGCATTATCATATAGAGACTGTAAAAACAGAATAACAGGGCATCAAATTTGGGTTTGCATATTATATTCTTGGAGACAAATTGATGTATGCATACGTAATTCTTGAGTAAAATAATTGGAAAGATCTATGCCCAAGATGATAAAACTTAAACTGGAGACCAGTCTCAAATCTCAAACATCTTATTGGCTGAAATGGAGACTGGTCTGAAATCTCAATCATCTGATTGGCTGGACTGGAGACTGGTCTCCATTTCAGCCAATCAGATGACTGACATTTGAGACTGGTCTCCAGTTTTAGTTTTATGATCTTGGGCCATAATGCCTGTTTAACCCTTAACTTCATGGATACTGCTTATATCCCATATGAGACCATTGTAAATCCAGATCAGTCTACACATAAATGAATTCTGATCTGGATCTACACTGTTCACCCTCATTAGATTGAGATTGCTTCTGAGTTAAAATTAATATAATGATCTCAACAGTATTGCTCAACATTTGTGCAAACAGATTTACATCTTCCCAGTTTGCTTATAGGATATAAAGTGGAAAAATGGAGTAAAGTTCATCTTACCCTATATATATGGGTTTTATTAAATGTGCGGCCACCCATGGCTTCTACATATGATCTACACTGTTAGCTTCTTGGTCAGAAAAAACCTTATGAATCAGAAAGTGAACAGTATAGATACTGATCAGGTAGCACAGATGTGCCACTGATCTACACAATTCACTCATGGATAACAGCCATATCCGACAGATAGCACAGATGTGCCACTGATCTACACAATTCACTCATGGATAACAGCCATATCCGACGGTGTAATTTGTTATATGAAATATGAATTTCAGATTGTTCAACAGAGATTTAGAAAAGAATCAACAACAGAAGTGTGCTGTCCAGCATATTTTGGCCGGGACTTCCAAACCAGCACCATATCTTGTGTTTGGACCACCAGGAACTGGTAAAACTGTCACCATTGTAGAAGCCATCAAACAGGTACTTTGTTCAAGAGACACATTCATCGGCCTCAAGATCATAAAACTTAGATTGGAGACCAGTCTCAAATCTCAATCATCTTATTGGTTGAAATGGCGACCAGTTGCCTTTTCAGCTAATCAGATGCTTGAGATTTGAGACTGGTCTCCAGTATTCGTTTTATGATCTTGGGCCCAGTGAATATATTGGCATTTGTCATGTTATGGAGCAGTTACCTTTAATTTCAACAGAAAGTTGAAAAATAAGTGTCTTTCAGTACCTGATTGTCAAAACATTTTTCTAAAAGTTTATGAGCGTCTTGTATGAGTTATGCCCCACGGCAATTTTTTTTTTGTGAAGAAATCTCAAATACCATGGTTATTTTTGTGTGTAATGTTATCTATATTTGTGTACAAAGAGTTTACATCTCTAGTTTAGCTAGATATTTCCTTCTTTCATTTTGTCTATTGTTATTCAATGTATTCTTACTTAACCCTTTCCTCCTTAGACACAACTTTATTGCGTGGGTGAACAGTGTAGATCCAGATCAGTCGGCACATCTGTGCTATCTGATCAGGATCGGCACTGTTTGCTTTATGATTCCTTTGGTTATTTCTGACCAAAATGTGACCAGTGCAGATCCTGATCAGACAGCATGGATCTAGACGGCTGATCTAGATCTACACTGGTCGCACATGCATAAAAATGTGTATATATTAAGGAAAGTGTTTGTCCATTTTTTCCAAAACACCAAACCTTTATAACTGAGCGAGTGAAACTCAAAATGAAAAGTTGTATGTAGAAACACATGATCAGTAATGCCTTATCAATCAAGTAAAAATTAAATCAGAGTTAAAATCACAAAATTTGTTGTACTAAAAAAAAACACAATATAATTATGGAATGATAAATTTATTATTTAGAAAAAATTTAATCTGTTTTTCATCAGGGCATTGTCAAAATCTTAATTAAAAAACGATGCAATTAACATAGTTTGGGTTTTAAGGTTCGCATGTTGACCAAACTATAAAGAGTATTTTTTTTATCTTCTAGTCCTTAAAACAATTTGAACGGGAGGTAATCTTAGATTTTATATTTTCAGATTTGGAAATGCAAAACTACAAGTCACATCCTTGCATGTACTCCGTCCAACAGTGCCGCAGATCTGATAGCTAAACGTCTGCTTCAACACATTCCAAAGGCTCAGATCCTACGTCTGAATGCAGCCTCCAGGTCATGGGGCGGTGTTCCAGAGGAGATTAAAGTGAGTTTATGTAAATGTTGATGAGTAAAATTCATTCCCAGACAAACATTTGCATGTCAATAACATACAGAAGCCTATAGAAAAGAGTAAAAAAATTGTCTATTAGAGTTGTTTTGTTTAAATTTTTAGACTAGGAACTATTTATTTCAAATGTTATTTAATAAAACTATGGTGCGATGCTGGTATTTTATTTAAAATTTGAATATAGACTATTCAGCCTGTCTTAAGCGAAATGGCTAGAAAGCGATATTTTTCTAACCTTTATTATAAAGGTCAACACTTTCAGACCCCACAGACTTCTTATATAATCCTACTGGAAGTCGCCTAAATTAGATATAATGTGTAGATCCAGATCAGCTGGCACATCTTATCTAGTTATCAGATCAGGATCTGCACTGTTCGTTTTTAGGTTAGTAGGTTATTTCTAACCAAAAAGGCAAACATTGCAGATCCAGATCAGATGGCATGGATGTGCTTGCTGATCTGGATTAACACTGTTCACACATTTTAAAAAAGCGTTTATATGTAGTAAAGGGTTAAGTTTAACATCATATTAAGTGAGGTACTAGGCAAGTCTGTTTCAAAATTTCATGATGTTAAGAGAAAGGCTGAAATGTCAACTTGAATTGTTTAAAAATATTGCAGAAAAAGTGAACATTTTCCCTCACACATATCAGTTTTGCAATCTTTACACCTATTATCCCTTAAAAAACCCACATTTTCCTTTTGGCAGATTTAGGATGATCAATATACCGGCACATACTGATTGATTATGACATATTAACATTTGGGTAGAAGCAATTATTTACGCATTTTAGACCATTTCACAATGTTTTTTGCATACTTTTTTTAATATTCTGATACAAATCTGGATATCCTGATATTTTTATATTCATTGACATAACTTATACATTTGCAGTGTGTATGTAACTTCAACAAAGACAGTCGGCAGTTTTTCTATCCCCCGAAGTCTGACCTCCAAGAGTACAGGATCATCATCACTACACTAGTCACCGCTGGCAGGTAGCAAGTTTTCTTACATAGAATATCTTGTTCAGTGATAGAGATTGCTTTTTCAACTGCTGAGTCCCTGTGACTCCAGACTGAGCAAACTAAGGACTAAGCCACCAAAAAACACCATAAGCCATCAAAAGTACCACAAGCTACCAAAAGTACCACAAGCCACCGAAAGTACCACAAGCCACCAAAAGTACCGCAAGCCATCAGAAGTACATGCTAGTACATATGATATGAAGCTTAAATTTACATCCCAACACAACCTCTAAGATTCTCTTAAATGCATTGAAATATTAACATTACAATCCATGTGAAACAGAACTCAAATCAAACACTTGATACAAATATTTTAGCAATGAAAATTTTGTTTTCTTTGAAATTTGTTTGGCTATTTCTTTTCATAGTTAGTGCATAAAAACTGTAGATTCAGTTTAGCTGGAGCTTTTAAAGAATGTTGCCACCAGATGGCAGATTTTGATATTTAACTGAATATTGATTATTCTAAATACACTTTTTCACTTAACTTCACTAAGTGGCCAGTTGAAAACTTTGTTGAATGTGTAGATGTGAATTGTAAATAGCATTTATAAAATAATTATCAACAATCTAACTATTTGCTGTAAAACGTGTGTTATATCTCAAATATAAAACAGGTCGCATATGTGATACGGATGTTGTAAGGACAGTTACAGATCTGTTTCAATTTCACGTAACAGATGTTATGATACACATGTTATTTATTGTTCATGATTTATTGAACTAACCCCATAATTTGTTTGTTTAAATTTTTATTAACACAGTTACAGCTTTTAATTATTCATGCATGGATCAATCACTCGCTTATTTAAAATTTTGCTCCTTTTCCAGGTTGTTTTTTTTTTCACCATTTTGGGAATATGACCCCCTACCCCTGGAATTGGGAAATTTTGCATTGTTTTGCCAGAAATTCAGAATTTTCTTGCATCTTTGGGGGAAGAAGTTTTGCACATACCTACTTAATATTATCAATAATATCTTGATTTTTGAAATAAATGGTGCCTGATTAACCCACAAGCTATAATATTTTATTAATGAAATGACACTAGTAATGCTGTTTTTTTTTGTCAGAAATATTTGTATTGATTGGGAATCTTTCTTCTCTAATTGGGAAAAAAGAACATGTCATTGGGAACATGACCAAATATCAGCTATAAAATCAAGAGAAAAAAGCCCTGTACATTTCTAAAGAAAGTTATTCATATACTGTGCAAAAATGAAAAGGACCGACATTTCTTCTTTCAATTTTTCATCATATTGAATGTTTGAAGAAGTACAATCTTTCTTTAACAATACCTGGTTTTTATTCAGATGGCCAAGGTCATGGGGTCACTATTGGCCATGATGTATTGAAAACTGTTTGAATAGATTTATATAGGCAGTTTAAGAAAAAGAAAAAAAATAAACTTGCAAAACTATTAGCTGTTCATTACAAAGCATGGCAAGTTTATGTATCCTTTTGTAGAAAAGGCATAAAGATGGGTATTTTTATATTTTGCTCAGTATAAATGCATTCTGTTCTTAATGTAATATTAATTAAAGCTGTACACAATTATTTTAGTCAAAAACTTCTCTTTAATAGTTCGACCAAAAACATTAGCCACAAAATTTCTTACTGGTTTTTATTTCAATAAATTTTTCATTTCGAAAAAAATAGCGTGTTACATGCAGATGTTAGAAAAAGTATAATCTATTTGACATTGTTTTCTGCTGTGATTATATGTCAAACACTGGGTCCACTAAACTTTTCACTGTGCAAAAAACAAATGGAAAATGGGACATGCAATTTTTCTTTTCAGACTGGTTTCAGCCAACTTCCCTCCTGATCATTTCACACATATCTTCATTGATGAGGCTGGACACGCCCCAGAACCTGAGGCCCTTATTGCTGTTGCTGGAATCATGGAGATTAACCCCGCGCTGAAAGCAGGGGGTCATGTGATTATTGCTGGTGATCCTAAACAACTGGGACCAATCCTTAGATCACCACTGGCTATAAAATATGGACTTGGTGAGTTTCTCTCTTCAAACTTACCATTTGCTGTAAAAACATTTAGAAGCCACTTTTCTGAACAGCCTTATTTTTTTATCTGTAGCTACTCATAATTTTTTTTATTTTTATAACGAAACCTAGAATAGTGAATCCTAGGCTGTATTGCAGTTTATTTATAATTCAAAATCTTAACCCTTCCTCCATATAAATGCAGTTTTACGCATGTGTGACCAGTGTAGATCCAGATCAGCTGGCACATTTGTGCCATATAATCAAGATCTGCGCCGCTCACATTTTGGTCAGAAATAACCCAATGAATCAAAAAGCGAACAGTTAAGATCCTGATCAAATGGCATGGATGTGCCAGCTGATCTGGATCTAAACTGTTCACCCTCGCAGTAAAGGTGTATTTATGTAGGAAAGGGTTGACCTGGTCTTAAATTTTTCTTCTACAGTCAACCTGTGCTAAAGATCACTGGTAAACAAGACAGCCTGAAGATTAAGACCAAATGTTATTGTTCTCACTGATTTTAAGAACAAATTCACCTGTAAACAAAGAGTACCTGGCTTTGAAGACACTTTTTAGGTTTTCCATTGAAGACAGGTTTGACTGTAAATATTATGTTGGATTAATGGTTTACAGAAATTTGACTAACTTGTATAGGGCAAAAGTTACATTTATCCTTTTCGAACTCTTTAAAAACTCTAACAGTAAAGAAAACCTTTATACATGCAATCAATATAATTTTCAGACATTTCACTGCTGGAACGGTTTATGGAGTCCTGTGACCTTTACATGCCGACTGTTGGTGAGGATAGTCATAAAAGTTACGATGTACGAGTGATAACCAAACTGCTGAATAATTACCGATCTCATCCAGCCATCTTGAAACTTCCAAACGAGATATTCTATGACACGGAATTGGTGCCTTGTGCTGGAGACGAAAGGGAAAAGTTGTGTGAGTTTTTGCTCTTTTTTTTTTTCGAGCGAAAACATTTAAATACTTTTTTAAGAGAGTTTTCTTTTTAATGGTTTGAGAATTTGTTTGAGAACATGCCAAAACTGATTGATGTAGTAGTTAATTTAAATATTGTGAATTTCGACATGTTAATGTAGTTTATAAATGTACATTGCAAATAGCAAGGAAAAAGAATAAATAATTTTTGCAGTATTTGAATATCTCCATTTAATGTTAATTAATTTTTGCAGTATTTGAATATCTCCATTTAATGTTAATTTTACTCTTGTGAGTCAAGTTCAAAGATTGGAAGGTTTGCAGAAACAGGGGTTTCCCATGGTATTCCTTGGTGTGGTATATACCTTTCACTTCCAGGTAGATGGGAAGGTTAACCAAAACTGGTGTTTCTCTTGGTGTTTCATTTAGTGGTATTTACCTTTATCTTATAGGTAGATGGGAAGGTTTACCAAAACTGGGGTTTCCATTAGTGTTTCATGGAGTGGTTGGGGAAGACATGAGAGAAGAAAGAAGTCCTTCATTCTTCAATCCCCTGGAAGTCTCAGTAGTTGTGCAATATGTGGAGGACCTGATGAATTGTAAGAAAGGGGGAATAAGTCTCAAGCAGAGTGATATTGGAGTGATTTCCCCTTACAGGAAACAAGTATGACTGTTTTCTCTAATCGGTCTGTCATATTTATACAACTATTTTTAATGTTTGCCAAGTATATGAATGGTTATTTATACGAAAAGAAAACAGAAACACTGGTTTAAAAACTTAAATATGTCCAGTTTTATTCAGACACCATTTAGGTTTGTAAAACATGAAAAACATATCTTACAAGTTTAAAGAATCTTGAATATATACATGTGATAAAACTTCTCATTTTACAAACTTGCAATGCAAATGATCAAGCAGGATATGTAGATAGTCATAAAGAAAAGATTTTTCCTGTGACCATATTTGCCAGAATTATGGTCCTTTGTTAATTTCAGTAAAAAAAAATTTACTGTCTGGCAGATTCCTTTCATAAAGGAATTCGTCCTGCAACTATTTTCATGTGGCATCAAACAATCATGGCAGATTCCTTTCATAAAGGAATTCGTCCTGCAACTATTTTCATGTGGCATCAAACAATCACTAGTCTTCATTTCAGCCAATCAGATGCTTGAGATTTGAGACTGATCTCCAGTTTTAGCTTTATGATCTTGCTCACAGGAAATGTTTAAGATCATTTTGTGTAGCGAATCTCATGTGCAGAGCAAAACAATATTACTGTTTAGCCTTCTTAAACATACAATGCAAGCTCTGTACTTTTAAGGTACAAAAGATCCAGCAGGTTTTGCGGAAGAGGAAATATGACAAGATATCAGTGGGATCCGTGGAGGAATTCCAGGGTCAGGAGAGAACTGTGATTATTGTGTCTACTGTCCGAAGTAAACCAGAATATATGTCCTTAGATATGCATTATAGACTTGGTTTTCTACGGAACCCAAAGGTAATAACAACGGTGGAAACTTGTAGGTACATTAATACCCCTAATTAAGACCCCCCCCCCCCCCCCCCCCCCCCCAGAAAAAAAAACCCAACCCAATGTCAGTTTTGCCCAGTCCTAATGGTTGTCAAAATACTATGTAACATCATACAGGGCATGTGACCTTGACCTTTGACATGGGGACATAAAAAGATTTCTAAATTATTCTGACCAAATGACCTGCATACGTCAGAATCCACAAATATCCCAAGCTAAGAAAAAGCATAGCTGTTTTCCATGTGCTTATTAAAAATAAGCAACAACTAATAACATGAATAATTGTAGAAAAGGCACATTTTCAAGCTGTGTATATCATGTATATTATGTCTTGTTTCAAATAATCATCCTGTCAAATCTGCAGATTTGTTGATATTTGTTTCAGAGATTTAACGTGACAGTTACTCGTGCGAAAGCCTTGCTCATTGTGGTTGGTAACCCTAACACACTCAGTGGAGATCCACACTGGAAACAGTAAGTCTTTCTGTCAGAGTTCAAACTTCAGATTCAGCAGTTTTGGATTTGTGGCAATGCGACAAATTTATTATTTTGGCAGTAAGTTTTTCTATCATTGTTAAAACTTGAGATCCAGAAGTTTTAGATTTTTGGTATTGTGACAATTAAACTGTTTCACAGTAATGTCAGTGTTCAAACTTGAGATCCTAATCCAGCCGTTTTGAATTTGTGGTACTTTCACGTGCTTTTTTCCTATGGTTAAGTTATTTGAGAGGTGTTGAGATTAAAAGTTGAAAAATGACAGAAAAGGGGTTTGTTGGGTAAAACAGGAGCCTATGGGGAAAATATCAGTAAAATTAATAGTTTGGGGCATATAAAAAATCTGTTGTTTTCCTATAGTTCTGACATTAAACTTTCCATTTCAGACAGTTTTTAGTCCATATAATTATGGTCCAGGATGATTGGACTATTTGAGTAAATAAGTTATTGCTGTTGGTGTCACCAGTTTGAAGGTCAAGGTCATGTAGCATGGAAGTTCAAATCAGTGTTTGATTTGAAAATACTATTGAATAATGACAGAAAGATTGGCCTCTGATTAGATGACCCTTATTTTTTTGGGTCACTGGGTCTAAGGTGAAGATCACATTTCCAAACTTAATATTAATTATTTCTTACCTATTACCTAGCAGTGGTGGAAGGGCATGCATATCCTTTGTACATCTAAATGTGAACCTTTTCTGATGTGGTAGTTTTTGTTAAAAAATGAATTGGGCAAAAATATGGAAACACATTAAATTATTATGAAAAAAAAACAAGCTCAGAATTCAAAGAAATTAAAATGTCTTTAAAGGTTGAAGACTAATGTGGGAGACTTTTCTGCTATGAGATTGCTGAGGAGAACAAGGTCCCAAGGTTATAAAGCTGAGTTTGGAAACCAGTCTCAAATCTCAAGCATCTGATTGGCTGAAATGGCGACTGGTCGCCATTTCAGCCAATCAGATGCTTGAGATTTGAGACTGGTTTCCATGCTCAGTTTTATAACCTTGGGCACAAGTTGTTCTGAAATGTTGCTAGAAAACTTAATCCCATGTTTATCATTGTAGGCTTATAGACTACTGTGAGGAGAATGGTGCCTATAGAAGCACAGAGAGAGAATGTCTTCTTGAAAAGAGAAAAGGGCTTGCAGAAATGTTGCTAGAAAACTTAATTGCATGTTTATCATTGAAGGCTGATAGACTACTGTGAGGAGAATGGTGCTTACAGAGGTGCAGAGAGAATGACTGAGGATGATGAAGTAGAAGATCTCATTCAGAGGCTGGCTGCTGTGGAACTTATAGATGGTGAGTCGTATCTCTACTCAATGGGATACAGCTCAGATCACATATGCTGTGCAGGGGTCAATGTTTTCAGGATTGTTCCTTAATTCAAGATTCTGTGTGTCTTAAAATGGTTGATTTTCTTTATTTTCCCTATATAAATTGACAAATTTTCATTATTTCATGATTTTCAGAATTTCTAACTTTCACCCTTGGCTGACCAGTATAGATCCAGATCAGCCTGTACATCCAGTTTGATCAGGTTCTACACCGGTCGCTTTTCAGATTTATATTTTTTTACTAAGAAGCAAACTGTGTAGGGTCGCCCATGCGATAAAAGGGATAATCAGGGGTTTCACTTACACCTGAAATTCAAGGGTCAAAATGATGCAATGCTGCCATTTTCTGAGGGTCTTGACAATTTTACCTTATATATTATAAAGAAATTTTACCCATCAGTTGAAATTCTCAAGGGTCAAAATGAGCTTTCTTAGAATTTCAAGGGTCAAAACCCTGTTTTAAGGGTCAAATGGAACCCCTGATAATGAAGGATAATTCTTGTCTAACCACTCACAGGGTGTAGGTATTCTGTTGGATCATTCTTTCCTAGAATATTTACACAGCTTTTGCACATTGCTGAAATGAAGTTCTGTCTTACGATTTTTTATTGTAAGACAAAATTACTTGCTTCAAGGTGTGGCTTCTCATTAACTATTATGCAGTGCAGAATGTTTAGACTTGTAAAATACAAGCAAAGGGAATGGCTTAGAGGGAGACTTGTGAGAAATAGTCGCCCAAATGTCCTGCACAGGCAAGGCAAAAGTTTTTCCCTATATATACATGTATCACACACAGCCAAAATCCTTCAATTGGAAAATCTTCTGCCTGTTCTGTCAACCTAAGTCAATCCCTGTAAGCCCATGCATATTTTGCCATGCGTTGTGGGGAAAAAGCATGCAGTCATATAATAACCATTCCAAAGTCATTACAAATTTCAGTGTTATTAATATACTCCCCAATCATTGGTTAGAATTGAAGAGGTGTTGGTTTTTAAATACAAATATTGAATGGATATTTTATTGCATTCATTGCAATATGAAAAGTATTTGATTTGTTTTAAGTAAGAATAACATTTTTACATAACAGCTTTAAATAAAACTCAAATGTTTTCAATATCTGATGAAAGCAGTAAAGTATCTAGTCATTATTCTTAAATACACCCATGCCGTCTGATCTTGATCTACATATAATATAAATATAAAAGCCAACAGTGTAGATCCTGATCAGATGGCAGAGATGAACAGACTAATCTGGAACTGCAATGTTCACAAATGTGATGAAAGCCACATCACATGGGGTAAGGGGTTAACCCTTTCCTGGATATATACGCATTTTTACGCTTGTGCAACCAGTGTAGATCCAGATCAGCCGGCACATCCGTGCCGTCTGATCAGGATCTGCACTGGTCGCATTTTGGTCAGAAATAACCTAATGAATCAATAAGCGAACAGTTTAGATCCTGATCAGACGGCACGGATGTGCCGGCTGATCTGGATCTAAACTGTTCGCCCTAGCAATAAAGGTGTATCTGTACGGGAAAGGGTTAATATGTGAAATATATCATGCCATATTCTCATTATGTTTCAGATGAGTGCAGACTGATTCCAGAGGTACAGAGTGATTATAATGAGCAAGCTTGGAGAAGTGACATATGAAAGAGTCCGTGTTTTTAGAGACATATGTTGGAGTCCTTGTTTTTAGAGACATATGTTGGAGTCCTTGTTTTTCGAGACATATGATGGAGTACGTGTTTTTAGAGACATATGAAAGAGTCCGTGTTTTTAGAGACATATGATGGAGTCCGTGTTTTTAGAGACATATGTTGGAGTCCTTGTTTTTAGAGACATATGATGGAGTCCGTGTTTTTAGAGACATATGAAAGAGTCCGTGTTTTTAGAGACATATGATGGAGTCCGTGTTTTTAGAGACATATGTTGGAGTCCTTGTTTTTAGAGACATATGATGGAGTCCATGTTTTTAGAGACATTGAGGGTTCCTTGTTTTTAGAGACACCTCATGGAGTCCGTGGTTTAAGAGACATATGATGGAGTCTATGTTTTTAGAGACATATGATGGAGTTCATGTTTTTAGAGAAATATGATGGAGTCCGTGTTTTTAGAGACATACGAGGGAGTCTGTGTTTTTAGAGACATATGATGGAGTCCGTGTTTTTAGAGACATTCGAGGGAGTCCATGTTTTTAGACCTGTCTTGTTATTGGTCAATTCAGGAACAACTGCAGTGAATAAGCTTGATAGAAATTGTTGCTTTGGGAACAGTTTTCTGAAGTACTAGTAATCACTGAAATGAAGGAAATAAAATAGTTTATGATGTCCAGCTCTGATATTACTGTTATTGGGGGAAAAAAATTACTATTGACACTGTTTTGTTTGACAAAAATGGTAAACAATATTCTGGAGTACCTGATGAAATTTGCATTGGACAGTATTGAACTTTTTAGATAATGGTTTGACTTTGGAATCTATTCTTTTTTGTAATTTGTATGTAAATTCCTATATTTTTTATAGATAAGTAAAATTTTTTTGCCCTTAAATATTTGTTGTTTGGCTCTTTGAACTGACCATGGAAATTTTCAGTCTGATCTTTGTTTCATAGGGATGCCGAGAAAGACAGAAAATTTTATTTGTAGCTCACTGCATATCATATCTATTTGTAAAGAATCTTATTTTACCCTTTCCTTAATATATATGCATTTTTATGAATGTGGAACCAGTGTAGATCCAGGTCAGCCAGCACATTTGTACATCGGTCGCATTTGGTCAGAAATAACCTAACAAATCAAAAGGCGAACAGTGCAGATCCTGAGCAGACGGCATGGATGTGCCAGCTAATTTTGATCTACACTGTTCGTCCTCGCAATAAAGGTGTCTATGGAAGAAAGAGTTAAATAAGGTCACTAGTTTTTGGTTAACTTATTTTCACAAAGTTTTGCTACCAACAATTTTCCCACTTGTGTTCACCCCTACATGGATTTAACCCTTTCCTCCGTAGACACACCTTTATTGCATGTGGGAACAGTGTAGATCCACATCAGCTGGCACATCCGTGCCGTCTGATCAGGATCAGCACTTTTTGAAATTTGATTTCTAAGGTTATTTCTGACGAAAATGTGACCAGTGCAGATCCTGATCAGATGGCACGGATGTGCCAGCTGACCTGGATCTACACTGGTCGCTCATGCGTAAAAAAGCCTTTATATGGAGGAAATATGTGACTTTCTGATTATGACCCCTTGAAAATTCTTCACAGGTGTCAGATGACCCATGGTTTTCAAATGCTATGGAAATCCCTGATTGGATTTTTATACCATGCATTAATTTTTTTGTTGTAGAATTTTTAGAAAACCTTTTATAAACAGTTTGATAATGTGTTTTTTCAAATTTGCAATATAATGTTTTAATTAAATTCTTAAATTTATTTTGTTGTTTTGCTATTTCAAGAATAGCAAAAGAATGAATAGAATGTGTTTGTGCCATGGTACACTCGAGAAAAAGGCTGAAAAAAAAAATGTGTTTTTATTCATTACAGTGTAACAATTGCATTATGTACAAATGAACAAGTGGTATAACTTAAATATTTTCACTCAAAAATGAAACAACTGTGAAAGTATGCTTAGGTTTAATGCCACTTTTTTGTTGCATTAGACAGCTAGATAATATTCCATATTCATTACACAGTAATTATTATTAATTATAAATATCATCAATAGAAAGTTACCGCTTGGGTAATTACTACCAGCTGTAACTGATTGATCAAATATGAATGGCTTCATAAGAATTTTAAGTTTTACTTATAATAGAATTTGAAACAATCTCTCTGAACAAGACCAGGAACAAGTTATGGGCGTTGCAACCCTTAAGCCCATTTCTGGTTTTCTGCAAATTTCAATGACTTCCATCAGCTAAACATTTTCAAATTTTGACAACTATACAGTAGTGTGTTTTAAAAAAAGCATCGTAATTTTTTTGTTTATTAGTACATGTACCGATAAATTTACTGTGACACATAGAAAAAGACAATCTTTATTGTGTTTTCCTATTGGCTGTTATGCAATTTTGCCAGGTCAATTATGTTTCTGTCAAATTTTTGAGCTTATAAATTTTGATAGTAGAAAAAGCCTGATACGGCAAAGTTACCTGAAGTATGTACCAGCGCAACTTTGCCATAACAAACGATTTTAATTTCTTGATGTAAAAGCTATGGTAATAAATGGTAACATTCTTGAAATAAGTGGAATAACTCCAAAATCATGAAGTGTACAGTGAAGGTTCTTGTGTACTGCACTCTGTCTTAATGAGATCTATTCACTTGTGAAGTTTCAAGACAATAGCTTTGATAATGTAGGAGTTCTGGAGAAGAAAACTGAAATTAAACAAAAAGGCTCAACTCCAAAATCATGAAGTACTGAGTTATGGTTAATATTCACTGCACTATATCTAAATAAGACCTACCCATGTTATGATGTTTAAAGTCACTAGCTTTGATAACTTAGGAGTTATGCTACGGAAAAAAAATAAACAAAAGGGAGTAACTCCAAAATGATGAAGTACAGTGTGATGGTTCTTGTGCTCTGCACTCCATCTCGATTAGCTCTATCTTCCTGAAGTTTCAAGTCATTAGATTTAAATGGGTTGGATTTATGTTCTAGACTAAAATTACACAACGGGATGTAACTGCAAAATCATGAATTGCAGTGTGATGGTTCTTGTACATTGTACTCTGTCTCAATGAGATCTATCCACCAAGGATGTTTCAAGTCAATAGCTTTGATAGTGTTTGAAGTATGATTTGGATAAAAAATTAAAAGTGGTATAATTGAAGTGCAGAATGATATTGCTTGTGCACTGCACTGCACTTTATCTCAATGAGATCTATCCACTTATGAAGTTTAAGTCAGTAACTTTGATGGGCTGAACTAATGCTCCACTCAAAAAAATATAAAAAAAAAACTCCGAAATCTAAGTGCATGCAGAGTAATAGTTCTTGTGCACTGCACCAAGATCTATCAACCAATGAAGTTTCTAGTCATTAGCTTTGATAATGTCGAAAATTAGCTCTGGACAAGAAATATAAACCAATGGAAATAACTCCAAAGTCGAGAAGTGCTGAGTGATGGTTCTTGTGCATTGCACTCCGTCTCACTGAGGTCTATCTACCTTCAAGTCAATTGTTATGATAGTGTTGAAGTTAGCCCCAGACTAACATGTGGACGCCATCCACCATGGGTGATCCCATATGACATGTCTTTGACAGGCTTATAAAAATGATTTCATTGACTTGAATCAACTATAAATGATGTTTTAATAGATTTATTATACGGTAACTTTTTGGCATCATTACACAATTCAGAAACATTTATGATTCATTACACAATAGCATTCCAAATCAACCAGTGTTGACCCAGATCACACAGCACATCTGTAGTCTGATCAGGATATATACCTATTCCGTTATGTATAACGCGCACATTTTTACCTCCCGAAATGTGCGCGGATCGTGGGTGCATGTTATACATCCGATAAAATTTTTCAGTATTTTTCTTTACTTAAATTTCGCCGAAAAACAAAGCGCACTGAAAATTTTTACCGGATGCGGAACTACATTATAAGACAATCACAAATGCTGTTGTCATCTCGTTCAATAGAGTCAGGCAATGTAAAAAAATCGAGTTTTTTAAAAAATAATTGGTTTTATTATTTGCAATTTATTCTATGGGTAATTACATGTTACAGAAACCTCTTTCAATCTGGACCTTTTAAGAAATATTGATAGTTACTAACAATAAACCTCGAGTTTCAAAGGACCTTTTCACAATATTTTTCACGCCCCTCACCTTGTTTGAAGCACATGCAAACACGCCTTTGTTCAAAGATAATAAATAGAGGTGATTCCTGACAGGTGTGACAATATATAAGCTGGTTGGCATGCAATTGTTGGAGTAGGTGGTGACATGTTTGCAGTAATTATAATGATTATTTGACTGTCTTAATTTTTTATTAATGATTTTCTGTACTTTGCAATATTTTACTTCAGCACCAAATTCAATACTTCAAATCGGCGCCGACTTATTTGCGCCGATTTGTCTTTTGTCGGCGCCGACTTTGTTTAACTATCTTATTTGTCTATTTATGATTTTCTTGACTTTGTAATATTTTACTTCAGCACCAAATTTAATACTTCAAATCGGCGCCTATTTTACTTATTCGCGCCGATTTTTCTTACGTCGGCACCGATTTTGTTTTACTATCTACTTTGTTTATTAATGATTTTCTTTACTTGGTAATATTTTATTTCAACACAAATACTTCAGATCGGCACCGAATTTTCTTGCGTTTGAACCGATTTTTGATGCGCGTTATACATCCGAAATCGGCTTTTCCGACGATTTTTACCAAAATTATGGATGCGCGTTATACATCAATGCGCGTTATGCACAACGGAATACGGTATGCTGATTGCCTTTATATTCATCTGACTTTCTAACCATAAAGCAAACAGCAGGAATGTGCGGGCTGATTGGATCTCTCCTGGTTACACACAGAGTATAGGCCGTATCCATGAAGTTAAAGATTAACCCTTTACTCCATAGACACTATCACACACCTTTATTGCATAAGCGAAAAAAGTGTAGATCCAGATCAGCCGGCACATCCGTGCTTTCTGATCAGGATCTGCACTGTTCGCTTTTTGATTCGTTAGGTTATTTCTGACCAAAATGCTACTAGTGCAGATCCTGATTCAATGGCATGGATGTGCCAGCTGCTTTGGATCTACACCGGTTGTACATGTGTAAAAATGTGTATTTATGGAGGAAAGGGTTAAAGGTCAAACTCCTCCGAGATAAAACAACCAATTAAGTGAAATTCTGTCTCAATTAACAAATCAAGCTTTACCAATGGCTGGAGTTTACAATGAACACAGACAGCAGTTAAGCTGTTTTAACCAGCACTGTAAATCATGTGGAAATCGAGATCAGACTGCACAAAGGTGCAGTATGATTATTGTAGATGAAAAGGGAAACTTTGAAAGCCACCAAACACAACAAATATGAAAATAATGCAGGCTCCATTTGATTGAGCCAACTGATTGGCAGTAATGGAAATGCATATGCCTAGTCCCGGGTTGTGTGCAACTCATTATTTACACCGAGAAACAGTGCTATTTCAATCCATCCCAAACGATGGGACAGTGAACATGGAACCTTCAATTGGGTATTTTCAGATTGATACCATTCTTTATTCAGCAGCATAAGGTCCCCAGATAAAATAATAGGTTTGCTCTAAACGAGAAAACAATGGGTGGAACAGAATAGTATTTTGATGGGGGATCGGAGAATATAAATCCTGCATATCACAGTCAATGCCAAAGGCAAAATCTAAAAAGCAGGACGTATATCCTTGGTGTGATCAAACATTATCCAAATCTATATTGGCTAGGATATTAAAACCACCCATCATTAAACTGGCCAAAATATTAAAATGAAAGTAAATTTAGAAGTGCTGTAAGTTTCAACACTGTTTGCCATTTTATTTACCCATCACTCCATGGGATACGGCTATTAACACAAGCAACCAGTGTTGATCAAGATCACAAATCAGCATGCACATAATGGCTGTTTGATCTGGACATACACTGTTCACTTCAAGGTCAGTAACAGTCTTATGAATCTAAAAGCAACTTGTGAAGGTCCTGATCAGAATGCATGAACTGGCCGGGATTCTGGAAAAGGAATTATATCACTCGGCATGTAATGGAGTTGAAACTACAATGTACATCTGTATAAATCTATATTAAAGTGACCTGAAGTAGAACTTTCCTCATTAATACAAATATATAAATAAATACACAATACTAAAAGAAATAAATATTGAGAAATATATGGTGTTCAAAGATTTATAAATAGGCTAGATCTAGAGTCTACATAAAAGTATGTGTCTGTACTTCTATATCCCAGGGCTGTCAATAGAATTGCAAATCAGGGAGAAGTTTTGTCTTAACTTCACTGAACTATGGAGAAGTTTGCAGTCAACAGCATAATTTCCCTATATTATCTATACAAAACGACTTCTTCCATAGCCCAAAGAAGGAAGTCAGGTCCTTTTGGGAGACCGCTGCCCAAGGTTATAAAGCTGAGATTTGAGACTGGTTTCCACTCTCAGCTTTATAACCTTCAGCAGGTGTCTCCCAAGTCTCCAGCTAGTGAGATCCATCATTAATTCTTTATTCCATGGATACAGCTTACATCTTATGTTACCTCTTTTTTCTTATCCAGAAGTAAACAGTGTAGATACTAAACAGACCTGGACAGGCTAATCTGGATCTACATTGGTCACACAATGGATTCAACTCATATCCATGGAATAAAATGTTAAATGGGTACATATGAAATTGATATGTCAAGTAAAATAAAAAGAAACTTAAAGATTCAGTACTTTTTCTTTTACAAAAAAATTTAATCGTGTCAGACATTATCTTTATCACACTATTTTGATATCTCATATAAGATTGATGACATTTGATCTGCACCAGATTTAGATTATATTGTGCTGACTCCCCCTGATCTAGTTTCAAAGGGACTTAACTTAGATCTAGTTTTGAAGGCACTCAATCTGCCCCGACCTAGTTTTGAAGGCACTCGATCTGCTCTGACTAAAACGTTTTGAAGGCACTGGATCTGCCCTGACCTAGTTTTGAAGGCAATCTGCCTTGACCTAGTTTTGAAGGCACTCAATCTGCCCTGACCTAGTTCTGAAGGCACTCGATCTACCCTGACAAAGATTCGAAGGCACTTGATCTGCCCTGACAAAGTTTTGAAGGCACTGGATCTGCCCTGACCTAGATTTGAAGCACTGGATCTGCCCTGACCAAATTTTGAAGCACTGGATCTGCCCTGACCTAGATTTGAAGCACTGGATCTGCCCTGACCAAATTTTGAAGCACTGGATCTGCCCTGACCTAGATTTGAAGCACTGGATCTGCCCTGACCTAGTTTTGAAGCACTGGATCTGCCCTGACCAAATTTTAAAGCACTGGATCTGCCCTGACCTAGTTTTGAAGCACTGGATCTGCCCTGACCTAATTTTGAAGCACTGGATCTACCCTGACCTAGTTTTGAAGCACTGGATCTGCCCTGACCTAGTTTTGAAGCACTGGATTTGCTCTGACCTAGTTTTAAGACAGTGTATCTGCTCTGATGTTGATTTAAAGGCACTGCATCTACCCAGGGCACTTCATATATCCTCTATTGTGTTTTCAGGGTACCAGATCTGTCTCTGATCTAATTTAAAGGGTCCTGAATCTGCCCCTGACAATCAGACCAGTCATGAGAATCAGTCCATTATTAATGCAGAAGCAGTTTATAGGATCTTCCATCATTCAGTAGGCACTGCACTCGAACCTCTTTAAAATTCAGAGAGCACTCAACCTGTCTGTACTTTTTTTAATAAAGTTTTCTTTCAGACAATGTTAATTATAAATGGAAAGGCATGAGTTTGATGCGATTGGCGTCTGCTGGATGCCGAAGAGCGATATCACACTGAAGCAGGAGGTCAATGTACGGAGGCCAATGCTGGTGATTGGTTACCATGTACGGGTCATTTGGGCTGTCCACTAGCAAGGTCATCAACTCCTGGATAAAAAAGAACCACTAATACTAAAGGGATAAAAATATAACAGAGTGACCTTACTTGCAAATCTTCGAACCTCTTAGATAAAATCAATGAAAATCTGCCAAATAACTCTCTTGGTGCACAAAGTACTGTATCAAATGTTGCATAATGGGATTGCATAAAGTTGTCTCCTGGGGCGAGCGTGAAATGGGGAAAACCTAGAATCATCTTGAAAGTTTACTCTGAATTTCTTTAATCCTTGAGTATTTTGATAATTCCAATATTTGATTATTTATAATACAGTGCCACTATAGTTATTCACCTAAAGTGAGGCCCCCTGGGATCACTATGAGCAATGTTATTGGTTTGTATAGATTTTCATAGGCAGCTTACAATTAAGTTTCAGTTTTGGTTTTAACTTGTCTTGGATACTTTGTGGCAATACTCTTTGTTAAAAGTTCTACTAACTGTTTCGTGACATGGTTAAGAAAAATTAAACAAACTGTTTCATATAAACAAAATATAAGTTTGTATTTTCGTATTGAAAAAAAAAGCAAAACTGAAACTGAAAAACGTCAAAAATATCATCTATCCCAGAAGACACATTTTCCCATAACAAGGGCTAAAACTAAGATTGATAACCAGTCTCAAATCTCAAGCATCTGACTGTCTGAAATGGCAACTGGTTGCCATTTTAGCCAATCAGATGCTTGAGATTTGAGACTGGTCTCCAGATTTAGGCAAAGCGTGGATTAATTCATGATAAATGAGAACAATAATAAGTAAGACAAGTCGAACCTGTTTACAAAGACCATTTGTGGGAAATCCCAAAAGTGGTCTTTGAAGACAGGTGGTCTTTGTTCACATGTGATTTTGTTTTTTAAACAGTCCATTATGTGGTCTTTATCCAAAGGTGGTCTTTGTTTACAGGTGGTCTTTTACACAGGCTAGACTTGATACAAGCTTATATCTGAAAGGTATATGATAACAGGTCTAGATTAAGATTGTACCTTGACAATATCTTTTAGAGGAATCAGATCCTGAAGTCGCATAAGCCTATGACCATCATTTTCTCCGAGACAAACCTGAAATTAAATAAATGTACTTGGACGATGAAGTCTTATTTATCTAACAAATCATTATTCCTGATGGTATGCAGTGTGACTTATTACTTTATGTGGCTACGGTAAAAACCCCTCAAAATTTATTGGACTGCAAATTGTTTGACATGTGATATCGATGAGCACACACATTTTGCCACAAGTTGCTGCAAAAAAGCATGCCGTCATTCACTTTGTCATCAATGTGGCTGTTGCAACAGCCATTCAAGAAAGCTGTAATATTACAAATTATTTTCATAATTTCAGTAAAAAAGAGAGTATTTATTTGATTAAATATAAGGATTGAATTAATATTTAATGATTTTCATCTGGGTATGAAAAACTAATTGTTTGAAGTAAAGGTGAAGCCCCACTGGCTTACACACTTTAAAAAGCCCAACAATTTTCCATATAAACCCAATATTTACACTTCAACTTCATCATCTATGATGAAGTCTTATTCATCTTACGAATCATAATTTCTGATGGTAAACAGTGTGACCTATTACTTTAAAAGGCGTGGCTACAGTAGAGCCATTCGCAATTTTTGGACGTTGCACGTTGTTTTGATGTGTGACGACGCCGAGCACACACATTTTGCCATGAGTTGCTGCGAAAAAGTGTACCGTTATTCACTTTGTTATCAACATAACTGTTCCAATGGCTATGTTGACGATAATTTGAGCCGATGATAATTCAAACGTTTTGCTAACCTGCCAGACAAGTTCGAATTAACAAAAGTTGACAGTACAGAATTTATTGTACCAACCATCTGATTGAAGTAACCTATTCTGTTCTATTCAAACAATGACACATCATCCAATATAGCCCATTAGTGATGAATTTACCCTATCCTCAATAGCACACCTTGCGTGTGCAAACAGTGTAGATCCAGATCAGCCATCTTATCACGATCTGCACTATTTGCTGTTTGATTCATACGGTTACTTCTGACCAAAATGTGACCAGTGCAGATCCTGATCAGACAGCATGGATTTCATTTCGACTATTCTGAATCTACACTGGTCGCACATGCATAAAAATGTGTATTTATTGAGGAAAGGGTAAAAGGTAACATAACACACTCAACAATGGGCATCAGACATTGAAGAAAGAGAATGATCTATATTTACACTGGTTGCAAAGAAGTGTTACGGTATGAATTACGTCACTATCTGGGTAGAAGATTTGTAAGTGGCCTGGCCAGCTCAGTCAGCTCCAAGTTTGAGTCCAGGCCTGGCCAAAATCTTTCTCACCCTGTGACATTTATTGCCCAACAGGAGGAACAGTGGTGAACAACAAAACCATTTACCTTTGTCTTCACTTTATCAAAATATCTTTGATCTGGCAGAGGAAAATTCTCATCTAAAAATGAACTCTGAAAATATAACAACCAATAAAAGATAACTACCGTAATCCCCCTAAGTCTTGGGAGAGTTAAAAATAAGTAAATGTTTTTTTTCGTGTCCCAATATTTAGGGTGGCAAAAAGTATTTGCTCAACAAGTGTCCCAATATTTTGGGTATTGTCAATTTGCATGCATGCACCAGTTATGTCTAAAAACAATATAGGATGTATCATGAAACAGATCGACCGTTACATATGAAAATCCTAATTCAAACAATTTTAATATTTTTGTAATTATTTAAATGTTGTGAAAACATGCAGTCCTTCATCTCTATCACCTATCACTGTTTCTGTCTGAGCAATGGCAAAAATTATAGGTCGGGAGGAATGGTTCGAGTGGAGTAAACTAGGTCTTTAGTGTGCAAACCCTGAGCATGTCCCACCAGTTGAGATAACAGAGTTGTGTAACTCAGATGAATACCTTGTTTGCCTGCTTTGTCTGATGCAATATTGTAAAAAATATGTACATTTCAAACTATGGGTTTGATGTGATAAAAAAGACAAATGCATATATCAAAAGCACTTTGTTGAACTTGAAATGGCACCAGAAAATGAAAGATACAGCAAAAATACCTAAGCAAACATTGTAGATCCAGATCAGATTGCATGCATGTGCTCGCTGGTCTGGTTGTTACCTGTCTGCATACGCGATAAAACAAATATTTATGGAGTAAAGGGTTATGTTCAGAACAGCTTAAATATATGAAAGCCTGGTCCAGTACAAAACATCTGGAGCATTACAGCCCTGTCATTCAACAAATAGGTGGCCAAGCCTTTGAAAACTATTTAGTTTTTCATTAAAAAATTTGTTTGTTTGTAGGTGTCCGAATGAATGACTTGTTAAAATTGGCTTGAATAAATAAAATAAAATGGTTCTTCTCTTCTGTTTTTTTTTTACCTTAAAAATTAATATCACTACCTATCTATTTACCTCCAAACAAACAATTTTTGAATGTTTTCATATTTTTTTATAACATATTTATTAAAATGAACTAGATTCAATAAAATGAGTATTTTCTTCTTTAACAGATCATTTGTATTAAGAAATTTACTACCATTTCTTCCCAGCATTTGCTGTTGACTTTGTCGACCTTTTTGCATTTTGCTTCTAGTCTTCTGAAAACGCTGTAACAATAAATGTAATATTTTTTAAGTATTTGGCACCAAACAAAAGCATGAATTTTTATCTGGTGCATAGATTATGAGGTCTTTAACTATTTTACATGTACTTAGCCTATTTGTAAGAAGTTCTAGGTAATGTGATGATGTGTTTTATTTCCAGTTATTTATGATTGTAAAAAAATCTAAATCTGTTCTACAACAATATAACCACAATATTTAGGGTGATTAAAAATAAGATTGAAGAAGTGTGTTGTTCTGCAACAAAACAACTTTTAGGTGGAGTAAAATTGTCATTAGCTGCCATCTAAACATAGCTTTAATTAAATTGGTGGTCTCCTAATTGTGGCTCTTTCCTCCATATATACGCCTTTTATCGCATGTGCAACAAGTGTAGATCGAAATCAGAAAGCACAGATGTGTCGGCTTATCTGTCTACGCTCTTCACCCTCGCCATAAAGAAGTACATATGGAGGAAAGAGTTGAGACCATCTATTCAATAAGATTCAGTTGATTGCCAATTTAAATTGGATACTGAAGAAGATGAAGTAAGGGACCTAGGATACTGTTAAACCTGTCTCAAATCTCAAGCATCTGTTTGGCTGAAATGGTGACCAGTCGCCATTTCAGCCATTCAGAAGCTTGAGGTTTGAAACTGGTCTACAGATTTAGTTTTATGATCTTGGGCAAGGAGACTCCACAATACTTACTCAGATTTGGAAAACTTCTCATGAATGGTTTCTTCCAGTTTCATTTCCGCGGCTGCTATGACCGCTTTAAACTCTTCATTCACTTTCTCTTCTCTAAAAGAATATTAGTAAGAATCTATGTAAATTACTTTTATTCTTACATGACTAGCAATACTTATAGGCTATACAGTGAATCAACAACAATTTAATAATAAATTAACCATTTGCTACATATATATGGGTTAAATTTCATGTGCAAACAGAGTATATCCAGATCCAGGGTCATCATTTTTCATCTGTGAGATTATAATCTGCATTAATGTACTCAATAAATAACAAAGTTCAAGCGAAAAGATAGAATTTCAAAGGCTCAACTAAAATGTGTCCTCTGACACTGACGCCCCGCTGCTACAACAAGGCCATAACTCTGGTAAAAAGGTTGCATGTAAAAAATCTTTTCTTCACGATCATCTACACATTCTGCTTGATCATCTGTGCAAGTTTGAAAGAAATCTGCCTATTAGTTAATGAGGAGTTGATGCCACAAGATTTGGGGATGTACATACGGATGGATGGACGTAAAGACAAAGTAACTCTATATGCCTCCCACTTTGTGGCCTAATATTCATTAAATACCTAAATACTCACAAGTTTAAAATTATTTACAAGTACAGTACTGAAAATCATGAAATTGACAGATCGAAAGCGGACCGCAAACCGATACTGTTAGAAGCGCAATCGAATTGGAAACAGAATGGAATCGAAACAAATCGCTTTGAGGGTTTGGATCGCTTGGAGTGAAAAGACCATAGCGCTTTGACCGGGTTGGATTGCTACAATTTATAGTTTTATCAGTTATATATAGTAACGATCCGAATCGCTTCTACCGATTCTTTTTATGACTTTAAACAAAGCAATTTCTGACAAGAATTTAGTTGAGTTTTCTGCTATCAAACACTAGTAATAAAAAACTAATTTAAAGATAATTATGTAGATAAAATTGAAGACATATAAATGTAATAGAAAATGATGTGTTTGTCATTCACACACATACTATTATTGCAGCAATTAAATTCTTAAAACGTTTTGTATAAAGTGCCCTTAAAGAGTTAATTAATACGAAAATACGTCATAATTACCTTAAAAAGGTAGAAATAAAGGACATGTACATTTACCTGTGCTACATTATTGCGTGAATGTATTATTTTTATTTCGTAATGAGATTCACGATTGAAACATATTTAATACTATTAAACGATTTTATACATAAACATTTAAGTCCGATAAATAATATAAAACCATTAACACTGTCTGAAATGAAAAGTGAAAATATTTTTCTCTTTTGATTTCAGTGGTGAAAAAAACAAGAGCCAGTCGGAAACGACTGCACGCTCGACTATTCGAAAAGTCAGAATTATTAAGCACATTGTAACTGGGCTTCATTTAAACTGGGGAGTGATTCAGGAGTTTATGACACCCCCAACAAACACACATGAACAAAAGTTTCTTAATCCATAAATCAATAAATAACACTTAATTTATTCTTGTAGATTTTTTTTAGGGTTTACACAACCCAGCCCATAAACCCCTGATCCCACACCCATCAACCCACTATCTTTGCCCACCTATAGTTGTGTGGCGTGGTGAAGTACAGTATGGTATGCTGGTTGCTGTTGTTGGTGGTGGTGTTGTTGTTGGTGGTGGTGGTGTTGTTGCTGTTGTTGGTGTTGTTGTTGGTGGTGGTGTTGTTGGTGTTGGCATTGTTGGTGGTGGTGGTGGTAGTGTTGTTGCTGGTGGTGGTGGTGGTGTTGGTTGTTGTTGTTGGTGGTGGTGTTGATGTTGTTGTTGGTGGTGGTGTTGATGTTGTTGGTGTTGGTGGTGGTGTTGGTGTTGCTGGTGGTGGTGGTGTTGTTGTCGGTGCTAGTGTTGGTGGTGTTGATGTTGTTGTTGGTGGTGGTGTTGTTGTTGTTGGTAGTGGTGTTGTTGGTGGTGTTGTTGGTGGTGATGATGTTGTTGTTGTTGGTGGTGTTGTTGTTGGTGGTGTTGTTGTTGGTGGTGTTGGTGTTGTTGGTGGTGGTGTTGGTGGTGGTGTTGTTGTTGATGGTGTTGTTGTTGGTGGTGTTGTTGTTGGTGGTGGTGGTGTAGTTGTTTGTGTTGGTGTTGTTGTTGGTGGTGTTGTTGATGTTGGTGGTGGTGGTGTTGGTGTTATTGGTGATGGTGTTGTTGGAGGTGGTGTTGTTGTTGGTGGTGTTGTTGGTGGTGGTGTTGTTGGTGGTGGTGATGGTGTTGTTGTTGTTAGTGGTGGTGTTGTTGTTGTTGTTGGTGGTGGTGTTGTTGTTGGTGGTGTTTGTGTTGTTGGTGGTGGTGGTATTGATATTGTTGTTGGTGTTGCTGTTGGTGGTGGTGTTGGTGTTGTTGTTGTTGGTGGTGGTGTTGTTGTTGATGTTGTTGTTGGTGGTGGTGGTGTTTGTGTTGTTGTTGTTGGTGGTGGTATTGATATTGTTGTTGGTGTTGTTGTTGGTGGTGGTGTTGGTGTTGTTGTTGGTGGTGGTGGTGTTGTTGTTGTTAATGGTGGTGCTGTAGTTGTTGTTGGTGGTGGAGGTGTTGTTAATGGTGGTGGTGTTGTTGGTGGTGGTGGTGTTGTTGGTGGTGGTGGTGTTGTTGTTGGTGTTGTTGCTGGTGGTGGTGTTGTTGTTTGTGTTTGTGTTGTTGTTGTTGGTGGTGGTGGTATGTGGAGGTGGTGGTGGGTGGTGGGGGTACAGTACAGTGGTATGGTCTGGTGTGGTGTGGTGTGGTGTGGTGTGGTGTGGTGTGGTGTAGTGTAGTGTAGTGTAGTGTAGTGTAGTGTAGTGTAGTGTAGTGTAGTGTAGTATAGTCTAGTCTATGCACCCACCCACCCCACAATTAGTCAACACTTTCAACCAAAGTATGTTAAGGACATCTGTTTTAAACCTTTTATATAGCTGTACATATGAAAAACACTAACATTGAAACTTTAACAATTATTTACAAGTCTTAATTCTAATTTCAAGTGAAAAGGGGAAAAATCAAATATAAAAAAAAGCAAGGATGAGTTATGGGCCTTTGAAAATAAACCTGATGTAAGATAAAATAAAGGTATACAAAGTTTTAAACCTTAATTTTTAAGTCTAAAAAGGGCAGTAATTTGAAAAAAATCAAAGAGTTATGGTTCTTGGCATACATAGTCAGGGTCATGATGGTGAATAAGTTTCAAAGCTATAGTACAAGAAGTATGAAAGTAACTAGCTTGCACGCAATCTTTAACCTGAAATTCTAAGTCAAAAAAGGGCCGTAATTTGATTAAAAATGAAAGAAAGAGTTATGGTTCTTGGCATACATAGTCAGGGTCATGATGGTAAACAAGTGTCTAAAGTCTCAAAGCTATAGTACAAGAAGTATGAAAGTAACTAGCTTGCACGCAAACTTTAACCTGAAATTCTAAGTTGAAAAAGGGCCATAATTTGATTAAAAATGAAAGAAAGAGTTATGGTTCTTGGTATAAATAGTCAGGGTCATGATGGTAAACAAGTGTCTTAAGTTTCAAAGCTATAGTACAAGAAGTATGAAAGTAACTAGCTTGCATGCAAACTTTAACCTGAAATTCTAAGTCGAAAAAGGGCCATAATTTGAACAAAATGGAAGTTAGAGTTATGGTTCTTGGCATACAAACTTGAAATATGATGATGAACAAGTGTTGAAAGTTTCAAAGCTGTAGTATAAGTAGTATGGAAGTTATGGATTTGTACAGTAGCTTGCACGCAAACTTTAACCTGAAATTCTAAGTCGAAAAAGGGGCATAATTTGATAAAAATGAGAGTTAGAGTTATGGTTCTTGGCATACACACTTGGGATATGATGATGAACAAGTGTTGAAAGTTTCAAAGCTGTAGTATAAGTAGTATGGAAGTTATTAGTTTGTATAGTAGCTTGCACGCAAACTTTAACCTGAAATTCTAAGTCGAAAAAGGGCCATAATTTGAACAAAATGAAAGTCAGAGTTATGGTTCTTGGTATACACACTCGGGACATGATGATGAACAAGTGTGCCAAGTTTTAAAGCTGTAGTATAAGTAGTATTGAAGTATGAGTTTGTACAGTACCTTGCACGCAAACTTTAACCTGAAATTCTAAGTCAAAAAAGGGCCATAATTTGATCAAAATGAAAGTTAGAGTTATGGTTCTTGGCATACACACTCGGGACATGATGACGAACAAGTGTGCCAAGTTTAAAAGCTGTAGCTATAGTAGTTTTTAAGATATAGGTAGGTTGCACGTAAACTTTAACCAAAGCGGGACGCCGACGGCGACGCCGACGCCCAAGTGAGTACAATAGCTTGACATATTCTTCGAATAGTCGAGCTAAAAAGTTTATTATCAAAGTTTTTCAGACCATGAAATCTCTTTTACTCCTATTCTACATCGTAAATTACGCACAATGCAACACATGTTCTTATAAGTCTCTTACAACTGCAATCTTTCAGTGTACATTTACGCTGAAAATTTTTTTAGCTCCTCAACAGCTTGATTCTTAAACATCTCAAAAGAACATGAATCTCACTATCGGGTGTAATTAAAATTTCAATGTTATAAGCGCTTACATTAAACTGATGTAGAACCTTAATAAGACATCATTTTAGATCTAAAATGATCACTTTACTTTCTTTAAGTTAGTAACCAGGTGTTTAAACAATAAAATTAAAGAAATAACCATACTGCAAATAAGAAAAATGTCACAGACTGAAATGTAAATGAGCGCGAGATGCATGATAAGTAATGACCAATGAAAATAGAGAGTGAAAAGATCGGAATTGGAAGAATTGTTTTGAGCGTAAAGATCCCTTGGAGCACATTTTTCTGGAGCAAAAAGATTGGAGTGCAAACGAATTGGAATTGGATCCTAATGGGAATGGAATGGGATCGGTTACAGATGACATTAGGATTGGAAGACCGGATCGGAATCGGAAAAATTGTCAATTTCATAATTTTCAGTACTGTACAAGTTTCCATATTTTACAAGATTTTTACTTTCATCTGATGTTCAATCAGTACTGTAATCAATAACCGACTTTGAAGGCCATTTAACATGATACATGTTTGTTTAAATATGAGTAGTGCTAAACAGTAAATCAGGGTCTAGGTGGCGTAGACAGTAATACGCATTCCATTTACTGCCTGAATAGGTTCAATCAAACTGAGCCTGCAATATTTTTATATTTGTCATTCTCGGTGTATTTCAAAGTGCCTTTACCATCTATTTAAGTAAAAAACTTTTAAATAATTTTTTTGATTTAAAATTAGCCAATTAAATAAATGGTTACACCTGTAGAAACATGACTTGTCTGTCTTTACCAAGATCAAAAAAGTAATCAGATTCTTGAGATTTGAGACTGGTCTCCAGATTTAGTTTTATGATCCAAGGCATTGGAGTACCTTTTAAACTCCTCTTTGATTTCCTTCTTCTGAGAGGTGAGGAATGCGCAGCATTCTCTGTACTGTGACAAACACTTCAGTAGTTCTTCTTTCATAATAAGGTAGTGCAAGTCTGTGTCATCTGGCAAACCTGACACAAAATTTTCATTAACAACACCACAGTGAGTCACGGGAAAAGGGGTCTTTAGTAATATTTTTTTGGTACATTTTAGTTGTTTCACATGTTTGAAAAGAACATACTCTTATCTAATCTATTATTTTTTCATTAACCCTTTCCTCCATAGATACGCCTTTTTACGCATGTGCGACTTGTGTAGATCCAGATCAGCTGGCATATCCATGCCGTCTGATCAGGATCTGCACTGGTCGCATTTTGGTCAGAAATAACCTTACAAATCAAAAAGCGAACAGTTTAGATCCTGATCAGACAGAATGTGCCGGCTGATCTCGTTCTAAACTGTTCGCCCTTGCAATAAAGGTGTATCTATGGAGGAAAGGGTTAAAAATGCATAATTAGAAACGTCGGCACAATTTTATGACCTCATTTTACAGAAAAACATCAATTTCCCACAGACATCATTTCCCTTAACGCAACCGAAATAATATCTTACAATGCTCAGATTGATCTGGGTCTACATCAGGCTCAGTTGATCCAAATCAAGCCTAAACTAATTTGGAAATTAATTAATAATAATAAAGTATCAACCCTAGAAGTTTTAAGGTTTTAGAACTGTAATATTTCCACCAAACATCAACTTATGCCGTCACTAATTCGTGTTTTTCCAACGCCAATTCGTAGTACGTTTCCCGTTGATACTATTTTTCGTAAAAGTAGTCAACTCTTTAGGTGTAACCCGCGATTATGACGTCATTCATAACTTTATCAAATAAAAAAATGTGGATATAAAATTGATGTAAAGTAAATAAATAATTTCATAACAAATACTCAAAATAAGACTGTAGACGAACAACACTCAGCAATGAATACAGCTTATATGAAATTGACGTGCGTTTCATCAATCCTCTGTGGCACAATGGGATCAGGACTCTTCATTTTGACGGACCTGGTTCAATCCTCGGGAGAGGAACTTTTTTTCCTTTTTTTTCTTTTTTTTTAATTATTGTGAGGTAATTTTTGGAGAAAATAGTATAATCAATAGGTTTAGAATTCGGAAATAATTGTTATTATTCTTCATCTTCATTTAGTAGCCATGAAAACTGAAATATTGTAATGATATTATTACAAAATACTGACTCGTTTATAATACAGCAACAGAATCACGATACAAAACTAAAATGTTGTGGAATCTGTACTTTCATTTAGGAAAATGTTGCTATTTTATTGTTTTTATATTTAAACAGTAATTTTGTGATACTTGTCTTATAATAGTAATTTAATGTGTTTGCATGATGATTTTTTCCTTAAAAGAATGCTTTGGTTGCTATGGTTACAGTTGCCAAAATTACTTTTTGAGGTAAAATTTTAACCAGCATAGCTGATTGCTTGTGTATTTCTTGTTTTTCAAAAAATTTGAGGGGGTATAAAAAAATGACTATTCGTAAACCAAGCCCCTTGGTTTTTGTGGTTTTTAACCGTTTGGTCTGGACCTGGTGTCTATTTTGTAGGCCAATAAAATGAAAACGAGACGGTGAAGTGCTTTGATTTTTTATTACTTGATTCTATACACATTGCAGATAATTTTTATGTATAACATAATTATTTTACTGCATTAAACATGCACAAAAATCACAGATAAAAACTTGCCTAATTTTTGCAGTTCGGAAAAATGTGCATTTCCGAAGCTGGGGTGCACTTGAAGAAATTCAATTTATAAAGTGTCTAAACATAATGCTCATTTTTTCCTGTTCAGGTATGATGTCCTTTAACAATTAGCCTTTTTTTACAAAATTTTACAAGGTTTGAAAGAAAAAGAGACGAATTTAGCATATGTTATGTTTGATTTTACAGCCCATTTTTCGAAACAGAGGGTCCTCTTCTAAAATACTGAATTTCCAGAGTTACGCACGGTAAATGTTATTTAAAACTCTTCTTTAGATGTCTAAATGGATGTACTTGGAAATGAAAACAACAAAATCCCAATCTGCAAAAGTGAATATTACAGTTCTAAAACCTTACGATGAAACCTGTTTTAATCTGGGATAAGTAACCTTAAACGTCATGTGTTAACAGGAGTTGTCACTGAAAATTGACATATGCCCCCAAAAAGTTATAACAAAAAATGATCTAGGGTCCATAACTGGACACAAAAAAAACCCAGCTGAAACTCCTGACAATATGCACAACTAGGCTTGGTGACAAAATTTCCTTAGAAGTTCCAATAAAATCCCCCAATAGGTTTTGGAGATGAAATGAGGACAATGTTTTACCGAACTGACTGACGGATGGAAGCAGAGACAAAGGAACAGTGTGATTACAATGTCTACCTTTGGAGACATACAAATAATTATATATACCCCTTTCCCCCATAGATACACCTTAATTGCGAGGGCGAACAGTTTAGATGCAGATCAGCCGGCACATCAGTGCCATCTGATCAGGATCTACAGTGGTCACAGTTTAGTCAGAAATAACCTTATAAATAAAAAAGCTAACAGTTTAGATCCTGATCAGACAACACAGATGTGCCACCTAATTTGGATCTACATTGTTCGCCCAAGCCATAAAGACCTATATATGGAGGAAAGCCTTAAATGAATCCAGCGTTTTTTTTTCCTTCTTTAACTACCTCCGCAAAACGGTACCATTCCCAAAGCTGACCGGAGTCTTCCCAATTTAAAGTACCGGACATTCCCCATCCCCAAAGCTATATTTCCAACAACAAACAGTGACGTTTCCCAATTGACCAAAGAGTTTTTTGCAAGAAATGTTGTTCCGCGTAAATAAAACGTACTGTTCAAAAGGGGAGTAACTCTTATCAACGCTCCGGTTAGACTCTTACTCAGTTGTTGTCATTAAATAAAATAGACATGTGACGTCATTGATCCGGTCCGCGTTTTATACACGTCCTTTTTTCAGAATGGCTTACGGTAAATAATTGCAAGTTGACTGATTCTTACGTATAAAATTGAAGCGCAATGACCAGTCTCCAGAAACTGAAAGTAGTTAACAAACTTCACAACAACGTTTAGAATGAGCGATTATTCATAGGAAGCTGTTAAATACGAACACTGGCACTCTTTTGTTGCAAGATTTTGGGTATATATCGACCGATCCCATGCCATTGGCGACGAGTCCCGAGTCTGAGCGATTTGAACCAATGAATGTAGGTACCGGTATCGAGCAACCTCCAGTACTTTCCCCCAAAAATCGGACTGAAACTAAACTTGAATCCAACCTTCCGACGTATTTTGATACCAAACTGAGTCCCACTCAGAAGCTATCCTTGAGCTAGATGTAGCTCAAGACACATTGCCTCAACCTGACACTGACTCCAGCCCCCACTCCTTCCATTATAATTTCAAATGCAGATTCATTTCACATTAATTGCAACCTCAATGAAACTTTTCCTGCCAATGGAAATTATTTTTGCATAGACAGGCAGTCATTGGATTGGCTGTAACTTAGTTCTGGCTTAACAGTTACATCACTTAAGGGTTTCCTGTTAAAAAACCAGAGCTTATGATGCTTGGTGAAGCTGAATAAAATCCCTAGTGTTTATTTACATGAATAAAGAAAAAATCCCAATTTGGCTGATTTGCGACTGATTTTTTCCCCAATTTCAAGATTTTACGACGCGAAAATTTCCCAATTGTAGAGGAAGGGGAACCTTTCCCCTTTTGGGGAAAAAAAAACGCTGGAATCCAGAATAGTTTGATATAAAAGAGGCTGGATTGAAATTTTCTTGCATCATAATCAATGTAAGAATCTGCTTTAACTCAAATTCCTGAATACCTTACCTTGCATAGTGTCTACACTGAAATTGTTGATTTGAGCCTGCATCAGCTTACACTTGTGACGAAGTATGTTACTGTCAACTTGCGGCAACAAGTCATAATCTGTGTCAGCTGAAAGATCTTTGGGCTCTGCTGGAACACACTGTGGTGATTTTCTCAACGTTGCTAACCTCTCTGCAAGCTGCAAAATATAAGTGTCCATTATTTTTCTAGAAGGGCCATCAGTGCATGAGGATAAGTTGCTTAGGATGAACTACTGCCATCAATAATATTCAATAATATATTATGATAAATTTATCTCTTCAGCTATTTATGCATTTTAGTGGACCGACATTATGGTGTACAATACAGAGAGCTAAAAGATAACAGATTGTGAAAGGGACTATATAACCTTAATATCACTTAAGTTATTGATGCCTTGGCTGGCAATTTTACTGATGTGCAAGTTTCCAGCTTGTTCAATATATGGTACAAGCTCAAAGCAGACTGTTTTGACTACATGTTTATGTATTTTTATCCAGTACACCACCAATACAGCGCTATCCAATACATCATGAAATCCAATATATTGCTTTCGGACTTGAGTAACTTTTCAAATCAAAAGCTATGTTTTCATATTACACAAACATTGACATTTAAAAATCATTTTTATGCCCCCATAAAGTGGCAGGCATATTGAGTTGCACTGTACTGTACTACATCCATCCATCTGTATGTCCCCCATATCTTGTGACATCAGTTCCTCTTTAACTATCAGGTAGATTTTTTTAAACTTGCAGAGCAGTGTTTTTTTATGCCAAATATTTGGAGAAATTGGGCCCCATTCCCCCCTCAAAAAAGTATATATTTTTCCCCCGCATCCAATAAAAAATTCCCCCTTTGCTGGAGTCTGTTACGGACCGTTCGATTTGTTCTGCTTATGTGTAATACTGTGATAGTGAAAATGATAGTGAAGATAATAAATCTTAATTTTTTTCTGATGCAAGAAAATTCAACTCTGGGAAGTATGTGGCAAGATTTACTTGGTTGTACTACAATATTAGCAAAGCAAAAAGAAAAAGATCAGAGAATACTTCGTTTTATTGTGTTTGAGAGCTGCAAGTATCTTCCAAATATTCCCCCTTTCCTTTGTTCGCGTCGCAATTTTCCCCCTCCAAAGGGCTGCGACCCCCTTCCCCCAAAAGCGATAAAAAACACTGTCAGTGTTTTTTTATGACAAATATTCGGAGAAATTGGGCCCCATTCCCCCCTCAAAATAGTATATATTTTTCCCCTTGTCCAATAAAAAATTCCCCCTTTGCAGGAGTCTGTTATGGACTGTTTAATTTGTTCTGCTAATATGTAATAGCATGATAGTGAAAATGATAGTGAAGATGATAAATCTGAATGTTTTTCTGATGCAAGAAAATTGGTTGTACTACAGTGTTTGCAAAGCAAAAAGCAAAAGATCAGTGAATATTTTGTTTTGTTGTGTTTGACAGCTGAAAGTATTATCCAAATATTCCCCCATTCCTTTGTTCGGACTGCGACCCCCTTCCCCCAAAAGTGAAAAAAAAAACACTGTTTTTAATGTGGATTCCGGACAAATTTTTATAGCGCGTGCGGCAAATTTATACGTACATGACAACGAAAAATGGGATCGGTACTGTCAATACCCATTCCTGGTCAAATGTAGATGCATTTTGCTTTAAAACGCTCTGACATTACGATTCATAAATAAATTTCCAAAAACATAGCCATGAAAATCATTTTTAAGGTGGATTCCGGTAATTCAGAGTGGATTCCGTAGATTCCGGTAATTTTGGTGGATTCTGAAGTCGTGTGAACGCAAAACATTTATATGTTAAGTTTATACGATTAAGAATTTTGTATATAAAAAAATAAGTTTCTTCTTAACCCTTTTCTCCATAAATACGCATTTTTATGCATGTGCGACCAGTGTAGATCTAGATAAGCCAGCACATTCGTGCCGTCTTATCAGGATCAGCACTGGTCGCATTTTGGTCAGAAATAACCCAATGAATGAAATAGCTAATAGTTTAGATCCTGATCTATTGGCACAGATGTGCCAGCTGATCTGGATCTAAACTGTTTGCCCACAAAATAAATGTCTATGGAGGAATGGGTTAAAAGTCACATATACTGTTCTATTTGAAATGAGCTTCTTAAGACTTCAACCCAAACTAGTCCTATAAATATGACGTCATAAATGCTTATCTTTTTTTTATTTTATGGCAATTAGATTTCATATCGCTGAATGCAGTTTTCCTGTCGCATGTCCTAACCGATTTTCAGTAGGGACAATTATCTTAGTTATTTGCAATTTTAAAACATGACCGGCCTAAATGTAGCAATATTTTATTAATATAACTCTTATTCTTGCTTCAGACACAAAAAATTACTTACATTATCCAGTTATAAACTGTGATAATCCATTTTAATTTCCACCACAGTGTTTTTGTCTATGCAGCGCTCAGCCGTGTAGACATTGCTCGATTCTGATTGGCTCATGCAAATCACGCAACCGCCTCATGTTATACAGTACCAATTGGACGAATTATAAATAGATAGATGTTTTTATAATATAAATCATACTTCCCCATAAAATCAGACAGAAATATATATTTTCTTGATAATTAAAGTTAAATTACAATAGTTTGATTGTTTTTCTTACTGTTTGAAGGACATAACCTGACTATTGAAAATATTATTATTACGAAATTCTTATGCAACTGTCAATCGACAATATGTCAAGTGAAAGTTCTGCATACACAGTACTTGAATATAGTTTCTTACCGAATTTAATTCATGTTTACCGATGATTTCCATGTTTAAAGGTGAATTTTGTTATATGTAAGATGAGATTATGACTTTCTGTAAACTTTTTGTTAAAACTAAATATGTGACATGTTTTTGATGCATCTCGTTTAGAGGTAACCTTACCAATAAATGAAAAATATAAAATCAGACTTCCCGAAAGTTGCCAGACCGAAGGACCTGTCTGGTAAAATTTCAGCCGGTCAGACATGTTTTCCAATGTTATCTGACCGAATGTCAGACAAAAATTTGAACTCCTAATACTTTATTATACCTTTTTAACATGTTTCGGTCTGACAGAATTTGTTTCGGTCAGACAGTTTTTCACATCTTGTCTGACCAAATGCCTGACACTTTTTTTCAACTTTCGGGAAGTCTGTAAAATGTCAAAATATTAAATGTTAAAGAAGCATGTGTTCCTCTAAATATTTGGAGTAAACCCAAACCAGTCTTGACTTTCATTCTCAACGACATATTTTTCGACCAAGGACAAAATTTTAAATAAACAACTGAATGTCTCAGACTCGGCATGAAATGTTTTAAGCTTGGGGCCAAAATGTCTTGGGATTGAAATATCCCATAACCTTTTGGGGGCGAAACGTCCTGGAGTCGAAATGGCTAAAGACAATTATTCAGTTCCGGCATTCAATCAGTTCTGGCACATTTGAGTTATAAATCGACAATGTGTTAAGAAATCATTGTGTTCTTGCAGCATTTCCCTTATTTAGAGTGATGTAGCTAGAACAAACAATGATTTCCCGACCAATTATCGGTTTTTAATTCAAGATTGTGAACATGTTCCGGAACTGATTGAATGCCGAAACTGAATAATTGTACCGATAAGTTAAGCATCGCGAAATCAGATGACCACATAGTTTACCTTCTGTATTTCTTCCTTCGTTTTGTAGGTTTCAAGTTCCAATTCCCTAGACATGTTTATGTTGTTATGGTTTCCTCTTATTCTCATTAAAAATACTTTGATGTAACTGCTGTTACTGAAATTTTTTTTTCCAGTTTCGATGAAGATGTGTTTACATTTTCATTTTGGCGCCATTTGTATCACACAAAAAATAGGTTGTGGGTAAAACCCTGACCAGACCCAGACCAGACCCCGGAAACTAACGATTAGGTACGGAAATCTTCGCTCGTTTCCGACAATCCTCTAAAATAATAACGGTGACTAGGAAATGCAGTTATTGAAATTATTGAAATTTGTTCAGGATTAAGCATTCTATAAGATATAGGCGCATTTGATTTTTTCAAATTCTAATTGAGATTTGCCTTAAAGGATGTGAAAGCAGAATTACATAAAAGGCATGATAAGGTCATTCACTTTTGGGATTGTATTAATATTATAATCGATTGGGTACGCAATTAAATTCTATGAAATTCTTTTAGTCATAAATGCGAATTATAGAAAACAAGTTTATTGATGTTTCGATTGTGTTTTTACTTATCTAAGCTAGCAGTGCATCAAAAGATCTTTTTATGTGTTATTTGGTATAAATCCGTACCCGTACCGCTCAGCAATTTAAAAAAGCGTAAGATGACAATTTATGCCGACTTGTTATTTTAAAATGGTATGAAACATATTGTCTGGTGTAATAAATTTTTCAAAATCATTTTTTCACAACTAGTGATGAACGTATTTGACGAAAATTGCGAAAAACAGAAGATAAACCAATGTTTTTTCTCTGACGTTTGTCGGGCACAGTATGATTATGGAGATTGTAAAGAAATCTTTGTTATTTCTGAAATTTATTATTTCATATTTCTATATTGAAAAGAATAAGGATAAAAATGATTTAAACCTTCAAAAAGTACGAACCGCTAATAAGCACACAAGACGTATTTGTTTTGTACCGTATTGTCGGAAACGAACGAAGATTTCCGTACCCAATCGCTAGTTTCCGAAGTCTGGTCTCGGTCTGGGTCTGGTCAGGGGTTTACCCACAACCCAAAAAATACCAGACATACCGGATTCTCCGGACGGGTGACGGTGGATTCGTCAGTTATCCGGTTCGTCAGTTTCATTTTACTGTACAAAACAGGTAGTTGATTCGTCAGTTTGATTTTATATATAGTTTACCTACGGTTCGTCAGTTTGATGATAAATGTTTTCACAGATTGTAAATAAAGAACTCGGTATTATTAACGGTGAGAAAACAATCCAATTTTGTAGGATAGAAGTAGAAGAAATAATAGCTGTTTGCTTACTATAAAGTTAACAAATTATAATATTCGTTTGTTAAACAAATCGCTATTGAATGAGAGAAAATATTGATCTTATTTAGCTTAATTTAAGAAATTAAATATTGGGGTTGATGTATTTTTGATATTATTAACGTTAACATTATTACTTATATATTTTACTCCTCATATTTTTAAAAAATATTTTGTGAAACAAAATAGGTGAAGCAAACTCGAAATTAGCAACTATTCTAAATCTCTCTCAGGAAATTCATTTCAATAAACTTGATAGTTATGAAAATTCTTGCGAAATTCCTTTTCAAAGGCGCTAATTAAAACGTTATCGGCACTGTCTACTCAGCTCAAACTCAAACATTCCTTGCATTTTTGTAGCATTAACTAATTGTCCCTTAATTTGTCAACCTTCTCTGAAGTATGTAAATGTTTATTGTTTTGCTGCTTTTGAAGCAATATTTCATCGGAATTAAAATTATAAGTAAAAAACACACAAAATCAACTATTTTATAAAATTTGATTCCATCATATTCACATTCAAGTAACAAATCAAAAGTAACAATGATATGACAAAAATATTATATACACACAAATATTTAAGACAAACACAAGACAAACCTATAGTTTATTTAGTCTAATAATGATTTATAAATGTACCGAACATTACAAATACACAGTCAGAAAAAAGACAAACGCATAAATTACATAATTAAAAAATACAGTTAAAAGAACATTATAACACTGATTTCATTTTCCAGTTTATTCACATTTCACTGACAATAATTAAAAATCGTCTCCTTCATACATTGGATCCACGATGTTGCTCGGTCCCAGGCCAACGATGTGCGAGCATCTCCTGAGCAGCTGAGTTGTTGTTAGTTCCCCGTCTTCATAGAGGTCCCAGGCATCAAAGAGATCCCCGTGAACCTTTACATACCGAGCCCTGTGAAGGCGGGTCATCAGATGTTGAGACACCAGTCGTATCTGGTGGTCAACAGTCTTTGCCTCCGCCTTCAGAAGGGGGATCAGCATGTAAAAGCCCAAGTTGGATCTCCCTGCTCTTGTGTTGATTCGCCGATGCCATCCTGAAATATTGATAATAGTGTTAAACATTTTATTATTCACATAGATTGCAATACTGTACGATATTGTATTTTTTTATATTTAATAAACTATGTTTTTTATTTTTATAGCTTATAGAGTATATAACCCGTAGGATTGGACCTCCTACTTCCACCGCCTGATCCAGCAGCTGCCGGAAGGCCAGAGGGATTTTCTCGCAAGGCAGATAGGGAAGAGCCATCACTTTCCTGAGAAAGTCATACTTGTCTCCCCTATCTGTATAAGACCTTGCTAAGCCCTCCGCCTGGATCTTCCGGTACAACCGCTGGTTCCAGTGGAAGCTGCATCCTTTCAGGACACACCCGGGAAAGACCTCCCTGATCGCCTGCCATGCCGCTGAAATACACAATAATAAAAGTTTAGCGGTAATATAGATTTAAAACATATAAGACGTAATACAAAATTGCAATTATATAATTACATTTATAGAAAACACTTACCAGCTTCGAAGTCCAACATAAACCATTCCACTTGTGGTTGTCCTAGACGTCGCTTGAGACTGCTAAGTACCTGCAATATAAAGAACAGCTATTATCTATTGTAAACAATTAATATATTTCAGGAAAGACATTTCGGCCCCAAAGACAAATCGGTCCCAAAAGACAATTAATCTTATGATTTCGGTCTTAAAGACTTTTCGGCCCCAAAGACAAATCGATCCCAAAAGACTTTTTCGGCCCCAAAGACAAATCGGTCCCAAAAGACAATTAATCTTATGATTTTCGGCCACAAAGACAAATAAGTCCCAAAAGACAATTAATCTTATGATTTTCCGCCACAAAGACAAATCGGTCCCAAAAGACTTTTCGGCCTCGTGCTCTGGCGATGCAGGTTGGCTGCTTTGGCTAGAAGGTCGGGCTTCGGAAGTTGGACGTCACTAGATGTTGTGAGCTCCTTCATAACATCTTCCACAATGGCGCCTGCGGGCCGGAACACATCTCGGCGTGCTATTTCTTTGACCTGGAATTTAAGACAGTGTAATAAGTAGTATTAATAAGAAATTTATAAAGATTACATTGTATTTGGCATTTACTACGTACTAAATTAATTAAATTAATAAATAATGAATTCAATTGAAATTAATTACACACTAAAAAATAATTAACAATTACCTTCGCAGCGATTTTGACTTTCTTCAGTATCCCAGGTGCTGCGGGGTGCAGATGGCCGAGGGTACCGGGCGCGACCAATCCGTAAATTCTCGGGCACCAGACCATTTGTTGCGATGTCTCCGTTAACGGCAACTATTATATCGAACATTTAATTCTTTATCATTTAATTAATCAAATGGTTTATACAATTACAGTTGAAATAACTTAGTCAACGCATGATTTTGTTCAACAATAAGAAATAATACAATCAGCAAGGGAAATATGATTTAAAATAATCTCAACTGGGACAGCTCGCTAACCAAAATAATCACACTGAGTGCAATGCTATGAGGGGCAAGTGCCTTAGTTTAAAAGATGTTTTCATTCGGCCTTAAAAAAAATTGAAGTGTGAGGTTGGTGCAACTTAGAACCTGGTTAAAACCCCAAGAGGAAAGGTTGTGGTGTCTTATTTGAAATTGATCTTCATATAAATTCATGCTCTTCTTCTATCTACTTTTTTTCTACTGTCTTTTTTTCTACAAATGACAAGATTGCTACTTTATAACGCACATTCGATCTCTAAATCACCATTATATAAAAGTAATGGGTTCACCCGTGAAAAAATGTATCCCAAACACACAATGTAAACAAAACAAATTCAAAGAAATTTACGCTACTCTGAGGGGAAAGTAAGGTATCAATGGAACAGAAATTCAATTCCGCGTATGATAGGCTATATCTTGAAAAGTATAAACTGCTTTGGGCTATAGATACAATAACAACAAGGCAGTCGGAACGACAGCAATATCCCCAGCCGCATGCAGGAATGTTGGAAAGGTTATGGATGCTTAATTGCAAATTAACAAATATATCTACAGCAGTTTGGAAGTTATGGAGCAAATATGAAAGACATGGTTAAATATGAACCTTCAAAGACAACTAGTGACCTTGACCTACAGCCGACCAGGTTGGAACATGGGTTCTGCACATCATCTTGGTGGATTGAACATTTGACTAAAATTTAAAATTTGATAAAATTCATTGCAGGGATTCAGAAGATATAAACCGGACACAAAATACATAGTTAAAATCTTCAGTGACATTGACCTTGAGCCAGCCAGGTTGGAACATGGGTTCTGCACATCATCTTGATTGGCTGAACATTTGATAAAAGTTTCATGATATTCATTCTAGGGGTTCAAAAGATATGAACCAGACACAAAATACATAGTTGAAATCTTCAAACATCACTGGTGACCTTGACCTTGAGCTGGTCAGGTGGGAACATGGGTTCTGCACATTGTCTTCACGGGCTGAGCATTTGACTAAAGTTTCATGAAATTCCTTCTAGGGCTTCAGAAGATATGAACCGGACATGAAGTACATGGTACATATCTTCAAACACCACTGGTGACCTTGACCTTGAGCCGGCCATGTTTCAACATGCATTCTGCACATCATCTTCATAGGCTGAGCATTTGACTAAAGTTTCATGAAATTCCTTCTAGGGGTTCAGAAGGTATGAGCCCGACACAAAATACATGGTTCATATCTTTAAACACCGCTGGTGACTTTGACCCTGAGAAGGCCAGGTTGGATCATGGGTTCTGCACGTTGTCTTCATAGGGAGAACATTTGACTAAAGTTTCATGAAATTCCTTCTAGGGGTTCAGAAGATATGAACCGGACACGAAATACATGGTTCAAATTTTCAAACACCACTGGTGACATTGACCTTGAGCCGGCCAGGTTGGAACATGGGTTCTGCACGTCGTCTTGATGGGGAGAACATTTGACTAAAGTTTCATGAAATTCCGTCCAGAGGTTCAGAAGATATGAACCAGACACGAAATACATGGTTCAAATCTTCAAACACCACTGGTTACCTTGACCTTGAGCCAGCCAGGTTCTGCACGTCGTCTTGATTGGGAACATTTGAGTAAAGTTTCATGGAATTCCTTCTAGGGGTTGAAAAGTTATGGACCGGACACGAAATGTGCACGCACGGAAGGATGGACGGACAGACAGACAGACGGACTTACGAAGACCATTCCTTTATCACCCAGCCGCTATGCGGCGGGGGATAAAAATATGAACTAATGTTGACCTTGACCTTGAGCCAGCCAAGTTCTGCACATCGTCTTGATGGGGAACATTTGAGTAAAGTTTCATGGAATTCCTTCTTGGGGTTGAAAAGTTATGGACCGGACACGAAATGTGCGCGCACGGAAGGACGGACGGACAGACAGACGGACGGACTTACGGACGGACGAAGACCATTCCTATATTACCCAGCCGCTATGCGGCGGGAGATAAAAATATGAACTAAGTCAAATGTTTGATTCCCCGCAGTGAAAACGGCAAATTCAAATTATCTTTTAGACAAAATCTGCAATATAAAAATGTATATACAAACATGCACAAGTAAGTGTTCTGTATAAGTGAGAGCCAGATATTTGAAAAAGGTGTTAGAAGTTAGATAATACATCTCAAAGTGCTGTTAAAGTTTAAATGCATAGCCAGAGTTAGCTAGAAGGTGAAACAGACATATCAGGAATAGCCATCATCCTTGTAATCTGTTTTAGGTTCAAAAATTAAAAATACTTCTTAGGATTTAAAAATTATTGTAAAAAGACACTTACAAATTGCAGAAATTAAGAGAAAAGCGTTAAAATTCTATGATTTTAACTTCTTCACAACATTAAATATTTTGTTCATAACGTCCGTCTCCTTTTCTAAATTGAAGAGGTCTGAGTTAGTTCATTCAGCATAGTGTGATTTTTCATTATCAAAGTTTGAATAATCAAACAATGTCATTACTTTATCACAGCGAAAGACTTGTTGGTGCCTGAATGATTTTCTTTTTAAGTTCCTTCCCTTTAATAATGAAATATGCTAAGTGATTGTAGCATTTCAAACTGCAGCGCACTTTTTATTATTAACTAATAACTTTTCTATCGTATCGGAAATGTCTTTCATTTTCATGTAAGTTTGTTTGATATAATTTATATTCATTTGTGCTTTTAAACATTCGATAGTGGATAGAAAAAAAATCTATTTACAAGAATTATTAAAATAAAATAATTATATCTAAACAATTATTAATTACCAACAAAGACCTATATGTGTAATATATAGGTCTTTGTTTCCAAACAATTAAGTTAAGAGCAAAACAAAAACTCCACCATTATCAATTTTATAAATATTCGAATTTCCCATTATCAACCGAAAGATCCCCGTTATCCAATTTGCTTCAGGTGCCCCAGAAAAAAGACGTTTGTTTAGGAAAATACTCATGCTTCAGGCTAAAGTGAGGTAGATATGGTCACAGAAATGAGAAGCAGATTATCTTTTATTATAATTTGACTGTTTTCAGTTTGTGCCCTTCTTGTTACTTGAAGTATATAAGGCTGTTACCCTTTGTTACTTGTGTTACCTAGAGGCACAGAAATGAGAAGCAGGTTATCTTTTATTATAAATTGACTGTTTTCAGTTTTTGTCCCTTTTGTTACTTGAGGTATATAATGCTGGGCTCCGGGAATAGTCGTACCACTACAATCTCGTACCGTTAATATCTCGTACCGAATTGGGAATAGTCGTACCACATATAAGATATATAGCTAAATGTTTTACCTGTTACCTTTTTGAGATTGAGAATGTTTTTTCTTTTGCCCATCATACCTTTTTGAGATGGAGAATGTTTTTTCTTTTGCCCATCATTCCTACATGTTACCTTTTGTTACTTGAACAATGTGTTTTTGTTACTGGTAACAGAAATATTAGGGTGTGTAAAAGTACTAAAAAATGAGCCATATATGAAGTAAGGTGCCGTATTGATTATCAATGTTTGGGCTTTGATTACAGCAGTGTTGTGTACTAGTCTCAATTATTCGACTGCAAGCACAGACCCATTATCATACTGACTTTTTACAGATGTCTGTCCTTTACGTCTCAAGCAGTTACGATCAAAACTGTGGTGGAAATCGACCCGATTTAAATTCTGTTATTTATCGATAAACGTGAGTCAGGTAAACTTTAAGCGCGGAAATCGAAATTTGTTGACATGGGTGGAGGTTTAAAAGAGTTTTGCATAAAAAACGAAACCGTTATTTATATAGGATTACATATATTGATTCTACTTGAATGTGGCTTTTCAGGTATGTAAATTTTTTAAAGATACATATAGTTTAAGATGCTTTATGGAGCCGCCAAAGTTGCGATCAAATTCCGATCGGCGGCATATAGAAATAGAAGGAAAATTTTCCGCATTGATTTGAATAGTAACTGGGTTGTGCACGATGGACGAACATCGCATACATAGAAAAGTCCATGTCGCGCACAAATAGTTGTGCTATGTTGTGTACAAAAAAACCATGTTTAAATATATTATCGCAAAAGATAAGTATTAGATCACAATAACATGAAATTCGTGCAATAACTAACCTCTCTATGCTGTTTGTCCCGAGCAGTTGATCTATCATTATACTCACAATCGTTCGTTATCCGCGATCTCCATTATCTGGGTACCTACCGTGTACTTACGGACACAATCGTTAGTTTCCGTGGTCTGAACTGGTTCGCTGGGTCATTTGTCACACCATATTCAAAATATAAACATGCATTATCCAATCAACAGCAAGCTGATTCAATTAAGCGAACCAATCAAATTTTACAATTGTTATTGGCCTTGAGAAAATGGCGTCGAAGAGCGTAAGTTTTACTACGGGGTCAATCAAGTCAGATTTTGTATGTTTATCTCAGACAGTTTATTCCCGATTTAAGAAATATAGAAGATACTGAGTATTTCCTATTGGCATGCATTAGTTTTAAGACGTGTCATTCCTTGAAAACCTAAAAAAATATTGCTTTTACGGTGTGTTGACTGCCACTGTGCCAGGTAGGCATGAGTAGGACGGAGTCTAATGATCCGAGTCTAATATCATTTAAACAGACAGTGAACATAGGTCTGGTATCTGCGTAGTGTAGTAATGTAGAATGCCATGACAAAGGGTGACATGTTGAAGTTTGTTTAAGATACATTTTCTGAGCTTGGTCTCTGTTCATAGACAAACATGAGCCTAGTCTCAGTACTTCGACTGCAAGCACAGACCCATTATCATACTGACTTTTTTTTGATGTCTGTCCCTTATGAAGGGCAACCATTGTATAAATAGAAAAGCCCTTGTTGCGCACAAATAGTTGGGCTAGCATGCCTACCAGCTGACAGATTATAACCTTCTTCTGTCATTTTTTTTTTAAACAATGATAAAAACATATACAGATAAGCTGGGATGTCTGATCATGATCTGCACTGGTCGCATTTTGGTCAGAAATAACCAAACAAATTTTAAAGCGAACAGTGCAGATCCTGATCAGATGGCACAGATGTGATGGCTGATCTGGATCTACGCTGTTCACCCATGCCATAAAGGTGTTTCTATGGATATTCATCTGAAACTGTTGCACTTACAAATCTCACACCTGCTGGTCATCTGAAGAGTTCTTAATGTAATTTGGATATGAACATTACAGCATTTAATTACAGTAACTAGTAGTGCTTGTAACCTTCAGAAAGAAAATTAAAATACTTTGCTAATCAGACAAAATAGGTTGCTTCTCTTTTACAATTTCAATGTGATAAGGACAGAAAATATAGCATTAAACTATGGTCAAGGAAATTAAAGCAAAGTTTGAGTGCCGATATTTAAGTTGTAAAAACGAGGATTTTCTTTTTAAAAAAGATATTCTGATCTTCACGCTAAGTGCTGAACGCCCGTACTTTATAATGATGATGTTTTAATAACCCTTTACTCCATCAGGGCTCTCACTAGACTTGCATATCAGGGAGAAGTTTTTTCATAATTTTATTGAATAATAGAGAAGTTTGCAGTCAACAGCATTCTTTCCCTATGTAGTCTATGTAAAATGACTTCTCCCATAGCTCAAAAGAGGGAGAAGTCTGGTCATTTTTGGGAGACCACTTCTCCCTAGTCTCCCTGTAGTGAGAGCCCTGTCCATAGGCTCTGGCTGTTGTCCATAGGCGAACAGGATAGATCCAGATCAGCCAGTACATCTTTTAATTAATTAGGTTATTTATGACCAAGAAGCCAGCAATATAGATCGTGATCAGAATGTGTCAGCTGATCTGGTTCTAGACAATACAATTTGTATATTTATCGAGTAAAGCATGGATAAATCTGAAAAAAATGCAGGATATTGGAGATTGTCTGTGCTTGACTATATCTGATATTTACAGGAGGTAACCCATTCCAAAAGACCTCATGTGAAAACAGAGCGCATGCAAGAGTTTATTCGTGCGCAAGATGAGTCACACAGCCCTACCAAAAGACATAAATGTCCAGAGAGCTTCTGCAACAAGGTGTTTACAAGTGTGCCAGGCTTGAAGTACCACATTAAGACACACAGTGCTACAGAAGCTCTGTATGAGTGTAGAAAGTGCCATAAAGTGTTCAAAAGGTAATGTAATGTGACTGTTTTTTTAATGTTTACTACTTATAATACCATATATACTCACTTATAAGACGATCCGCAAAAAACATCGTGAAAATTCGGCAAATTTTTCAGTAAATTTCATATTTTCGAATCTCCATCATTTTGATATATCCTTATTAGTGTGAATGATGAGAAAAAATCGTCGAAAAATCAGCAAAATTTTCAGTAAATTTAACATTATATAACTAGGACTACAGTTTTATTTATCAGTAAATTTTCCATAATTACTTGTATTTGTTAAACTAGTTACTCCATATACCGATGTTTGCATTTTAATTTGCATGTGCAACCAGTGTAGATCCAGATTTGTTGGCCCATTTTTGGTCAGAAATAACCTGATGAATCTTAAAGCAAACAGTGTAGATCCTGATCAGATGTGAAAATGTGTTGGCTGATCTGGATCTACACTGTTTGCCTATAGATGCAATAAATATGTATCTGTGGAGTAAAGGTTAAGAAGAAAAGCAAGTATATTTCTTTACTGCAATTTTTGTTGAACATCGCATCAATCAAAAATAGAGATGAATCAAACGAAAACAATTTAATATGCCAATCAAATAACCATTTAAATAGGACTTTTATAGCAGCTTCATTAAACTTCCTGTGTCATACTGTGCTTGCTAACTAAACCAAGTTTAACCCTTTCCTCCATATATACGCATTTTTACGTGTATGTGACCAGTGTAGATCTAAATCAGCCGGCATATCTGTGCAGTTTGATCAGGATCGCTTTTTGGTCAGAAATAACCTAATAAATCAAAAAGCAAACAGTGCAGATCCTGATCAGAATGGCACAGATGTGCCAGCTGATATAGATCTACACTGTTTGCCCATGCCATAAAGATGTGTATATGGAGGAAAGGGTTAAACTTTCGGGTTATGTGATTATTAATCGTGATACTGGGACCTGGGCTGAAGGTTATAAAACTGAGTTTGGAAACCAGTCTCAAATCTCAAGCATCTGATTGGCTGAAATGGCGACTGGTCGCCATTTCAGTTTTATAACCTTGGGCACATATCTTCAAAGAGTAGTTGAGAAGGACTATGATTGATTACAAAAAACACTAAAATAGGTATTGTTGGTAGGATTTAGGGTGCAGCACTTAGATTTATTCTAATAAAAAACTAAAATGAATAAACATTACTTTTAATGAATGGCTTTTTCTCATTAACTGTTTTATAATTATGTTAAAATTGGGGTATGATTGGATATTTTCAGTGCCAATGGGTTAAAGTACCACAGAGAGAGGACCAAGTGTGATGATTGTGTAGAAACATTGGACACTGCAGAAACATTCCAGTTGACAGAAGAGTCGCTATACACAAATGGTAAAGATTGTCTATTTTCTTGGATAAAGTCTGAGAACCATATTTCCAATATTTTTAATATTGGACTTCTGTACTATGTTGTTTCGTAGTAGTTTTTTTGTCTAAAGAAAATAGATTCAGCATAACATTGCAGTCAATCTGATTAAAATCATATCCTGAAAACCGCTACGCTATCAGGATCTGACGACGAGTAGCTAAAACGTGCTTTTATCACAAACCTTTTTGAACCAATCAGAATGTCGCCTACAAAATCGCGAAAGTGAAAGTAAACATTCTATATTAAACCATAAAAAGTGTCGAGAGCCTGCGTAAGACATATTTGGCTGATTTTTTTTGTGTTTATGTAGTATTGCAATTATTTCTAATGTAATAACATCTTCAGATCATTTTGCGAGCGCTGTATATCATGCTTCCTGTGTTAATAATTTCTAAAAATAGTAATCGGGGAAAACCGCTAAAGCTTATGTACGGTATCTACGGGCCGTTATCAGATCTAACATTTTGTTAGATCTGACTTTAGTGAGATTGCATTGCAGTTAACATTGTGCTGAGCTATTGAGGCTTCGTTAACTTTCCCAGCTTATGGATATGATTCAACACTCGAATGACACAATTCACAGTTTTCATCTTTTTAGTGATCAATAACTGTACCATTTTTTCAGGATTCCAAAAGAAGGGAGCATATAGTTGCTGCTTCTTTTTCGTCTGTCCGGCCTTCCATCCATAGTAGTTTTGTTTTCAGTGAAAATATGCATTAATTTCATGGCTATAAAGTTAAACATTCTGACTTAAGTCTTACATGAAAAATAATAATGGCTATTTGTTTTCAGTTGAAACTGTTTCAGTAAAAGCAAAGTTTACTTTAAAATACATGGTGACTAGTTTGCTCACATACTAGTTTATCATTGATGTTAACATTTAATCCCATTTCAAGAAATTCTGATTATCATAAAGTGTAAATGCATAAATCCAGTATATTTTAACCCTTTACTCCATGGGTTGGGTGTAACCTATGGGTGAACCGTGTATATCAAGATCAACCAGCACATCCATACCATCTGATCAGGATCTACATATTCTCCTTTAGATTCATTAGGATATACCTGACCAAGAAGTGACTAGAGCAGATCCAGATCATATTGCACAGAAATGCCATCTGATCTGGATGTACATTGTATACTGGTCACACATGTGTTAAAACCTGTATGTAAGGAGTTAATTGTTAACAGATTCAAATTCTGGGCTGAAGGTTATAAAGCTGAGCATGAAAACCAGTCTCAAATCTCAAGTATCTGATTGGCTTGAAATGGCGACCAGCTTGAGATTTGAGACTGGTTTCCATGCTCAGTTTTATAACTTTGGGCAATGCTTTCCAGCTCAGCCACAGGTGATCGTTCCAAGACAGTCATCCAGTATTCTAGACATTCTACATGGGTCTGCCTCGCTCAAGAACACCGCCATTGACACAGTAACAGAGCAGTCATTGTTATGCACAGAGAAGATAACGGATGACTTGACAGATGTTTCTACCCCACATGCAGTGACGGCAAACCCTGCTGGGTGTGCAACTCAAAGTTTTGATAAAATCAAAAGAAGACCTGCCTCTCTCTCACCTCAAGGCTTGATTTCGTTGACAGAACCACTTACCGGAACTGGCTTGCCAACACAGGGTCTTGACAAGTTGACTGAACTAGCTATTATAGCAACTGGTCCACAGAGCCCGCTGTTGCAGAGGCCAAAACCACCCTGGGAAACTGAACCTAGGTAAGCTCTTACATTTTTACTATCACAGCTCTCACTAGACCTGCAAATCAGGGAGAAGTTTTGTCATAATTTTACTGAATTATGGAGAAGTTTGTAGTCAACAGCATTCTTTCCCTATATAGTCTATACAAAATGACTTCTCCCATAGCTCAAAGAAGGGAGAAGTCTGGTCACTTTTGGGAGGCCACTTCTCCCAAGTCTCCCTCTAGTGAGAGCCCAGTACTATACTTCAGTCTCTTTTCAAATGAGAGCCCAGTACTATACTTCAGTCTCTTTTCAAATTGATGTGGTATATATTTTCAGCAGTTTAACCCTTTCCTCCATAGACACACCTTTATTGCCTGGGCGAACGGTATAGAACGAGATCAGTCTGATAGGGATCTGCACTGTTCCCTTTTGATTCGTTAGGTTGTTCTGACCAAAATGCGACCAGTGCAGATCCTGATCAGATGTGACAGATGTGCCGGCTGATCTACACTGGTCGCAAGTGCGTAAAAATGCATATATATGGAGGAAAGGGTTAAACAGTTAATATTTGAGTTATGCCAGAGTTAAAATTTGTCAGATATTTTTTGTCTGCACTCTATCTAGTTGGAAAATTTTGGGGTTAAAAATCAGATCTTTCAAATTTCAGCTCAGAAATTTAATACACAAAGTCCTGGACTGGAGTTTTAAAACTGAGCATGAAAATCAGTCTCAAATCTCAAGCATCTGACTGGTCGCCATTTCAGCCAATCAGATGCTTGAGATTAGAGACTGGTTTCCATACTGAGTTTAATAACCTTGGACACTGGAGATCTACCAACTGAGATCTTTTTATTACCAAAACAGATTTCTGATATTATCTTGTGCTGCTAAACTGTTCTTGAAAATATAATAAAGACGATGGTGATCAGATTTCTTCCTGTGGTTGAACCCTTTAGTCCATTGTTACAACTGTTTTCTTATGGATGAGCAGTGGAGATCCATGTCTGTGTTGTCTGATCAGGATTTACCCAATTTGGTTTTAGATACATTAGGTTATTTCTGACCATGAATGGAACAGTGAAGATCCAGATCAGATGTCACAGATTTGAAAAAAGGCATATCCACTGAGTACAAAAAGTAAAAATGAAATTGTGAAAATGGACATTTGACGTACATAAAAAACTTGATATACTGTATTTGTCCCATCTAGTGCACATGTTCTTATAATCACCCACCATGTGTTTCAACTTGCAAATGAATAAGAGCCTGTTATAACAAACAATTTTCACTTAATCTATAGTCTATACTGCTATATCAATATTGTTAGTTTATCTACAGGGTAATGTTTTTATGCCCCGAAGAAAAGTTGCACTCATCTGTATGTCTGTCCATACATGTTCGTCTTTCAAATCTTGTGGCATCAACCCCTTGTTAAGTATCAAACTTGCATGGATGGTCAAACAGTATATGTACATTATTATAAAGAAAAGAATTTTCCTGTGATCATTTTTATCAGAATAATGTTCCTATGTTAATTTCAGGAATAAAATTTTGTGGCATCAACTCCTTATTTACAACCTTGATAGATTTCTTTTAAACATGCACAGAAGAACAAGTAAGATGAGTGATTACGGTATTGTATCTGAGATGAGGTGTTGCAAAAATGACGAAAACAAATATTTTGTAATTTCAGTGAAATGGTTGTACGGTCACTTCAGAATATGTCAGAAGGTTGTGTTCATACCCGTAGTCAGCATTTAGAATCCATTTATCAAGGCAGCTCAAGAAACAATGATCTCAAATCATCATTCACAAGGCATCTGACATCAGATAACAGGTATGACCATGTTATTGTATCTTAAGTTTAACCCTTTCCTCCATATATACACATTTTTACGCATGTGCGTCGGCACGGATGTGCCGGCTGATCTGGATCCACACTGTTCGCCCTTGCAATAAAGGTGTGTCTATGGAGGAAAAGGTTAATGTTAGAAGCTCTCCTTCGAAGTTATAACAACCTGTCACCCAGTTGATAAGGTTTTTGACTTTGACTTTAGTACTTGACGTCAATTTAGGCCTGAGTTTCTTTGAGTTAAAGTATTTCCAGTTATGAATCAGTTAGTCCTGAAAATATGTTCTATCTGAGCCAATTATGGCTCTCCCTTGATTCTTACATCTACATACAATGCTGCTGAGTTACCATGTTACCATAGCTGTGTGATAATCAATCCACAATATTGTTTGTTTTCTTTTCAGTTTAAATATTCATGATGGGAGTGACCCAAGAGTATCGTCTAGTTCACCACTGTGTGTTTCACCATCCAAGTCGGACAGTCTGGGTACCGGCAACTGGTCCCATGCCTGGCCCACAGCCATATGGCAGTGCTTTATTAAAGGTACACCATTTTGTTAAGTTAGTATATAGTCAGATATCGAGGTACAAGCCACTGGTACCACACCTCGCCCACAGCTGTATGGCAGTGCATTATTAGAGATACACCATTTTGTTAAGTCAATATATAGTCAGACTCTGGGTAGAAGTCACTTGTTCTACTCGTTCTTCTGGCCCAAAGCTGTATGGCAGTGCTTTACTTCATGATGAATATAAAAGCGACAAATATAGAATTAGGATCAGACTACACAGATATATCTGAATCTGCGCTGCTTGTACATGGGATAACAAGAGCCAGTCGGAAACGACTGCACGCTCGACTATTCGAAAAGTCAGAATTATTAAGCACATTGTAACTGGGCTTCATTTAAACTGGGGAGTGATTCAGGAGTTTATGACACCCCCAACAAACACACATGAACAAAAGTTTCTTAATCCATAAATCAATAAATAACACTTAATTTATTCTTGTAGATTTTTTTTAGGGTTTACACAACCCAGCCCATAAACCCCTAATCCCACACCCATCAACCCACTATCTTTGCCCACCTATAGTTGTGTGGCGTGGTGAAGTACAGTATGGTATGCTGGTTGCTGTTGTTGGTGGTGGTGGTGTTGTTGCTGTTGTTGGTGTTGTTGTTGGTGGTGGTGTTGTTGGTGTTGGCATTGTTGGTGTTGTTGGTGGTGGTGGTGGTAGTGTTGTTGCTGGTGGTGGTGGTGTTGGTTGTTATTGCTGTTGGTGGTGGTGTTGATGTTGTTGTTGGTGGTGTTGATGTTGTTGGTGTTGTTGTTGGTGGTGTTGTTGGTGTTGCTGGTGGTGGTGGTGTTGTTGTCGGTGCTAGTGTTGGTGGTGTTGATGTTGTTGTTGGTGTTGTTGTTGGTGGTGGTGTTGGTGGTGGTGTTGTTGTTGGTAGTGGTGTTGTTGGTGGTTTGTTGGTGGTGGTGATGATGTTGTTGTTGGTGGTGATGATGTTGTTGTTGGTGGTGGTGGTGTTGTTGTTGGTGGTGTTGGTGTTGTTGGTGGTGGTGTTGTTGTTGGTGTTGGTGGTGTAGTTGTTTGTGTTGGTGTTGTTGTTGGTGGTGTTGTTGATGTTGTTGGTGTTGGTGTTGTTGGTGGTGGTGTTGTTGTTTTTGGTAGTGGTGTTGTTGGTGGTTTGTTGGTGGTGGTGATGATGTTGTTGTTGGTGGTGATGATGTTGTTGTTGGTGTTGGTGGTGTTGTTGTTGGTGGTGTTGGTGTTGTTGGTGGTGTTGTTGGTGGTGGTGTTGTTGTTGATGGTGTTGTTGTTGGTGGTGTTGTTGTTGTTGTTGGTGTTGGTGGTGTAGTTGTTTGTGTTGGTGTTGTTGTTGGTGGTGTTGTTGATGTTGGTGGTGTTGGTGTTGTTGGTGGTGGTGTTGTTGTTGTTGGAGGTGGTGTTGGTGGTGGTGTTGTTGGTGGTGGTGATGGTGTTGTTGTTGTTAGTGGTGGTGTTGTTGTTGTTGGTGGTGGTGGTGTTGTTGTTTGTGTTTGTGTTGTTGTTGGTGGTGGTATTGATATTGTTGTTGGTGTTGTTGTTGGTGGTGGTGTTGGTGTTGTTGTTGTTGGTGGTGTTGGTGTTGTTGTTGTTAATGGTGGTGCTGTAGTTGTTGTTGGTGGTGGTGGTGTTGGTGTTGTTAATGTTGGTGGTGTTGTTGTTGGTGGTGGTGTTGTTGGTGGTGGCGATGGTGTTGTTGTTGTTGGTGGTGTTGTTGTTGTTAGTGGTGGTGGTGTTGTTGGTGGTGGTGGTGTTGTTGTTGGTGTTGTTGTTGTTGGTGGTGGTGTTGTTGTTGTTTGTGTTGGTGTTGTTGTAGTTGTTGTTGTTGTTTGTGGTGGTATGTGGAGGTGGTGGTGGGTGGTGGGGGTACAGTACAGTGGTATGGTATGGTGTGGTGTGGTGTGGTGTGGTGTGGTGTGGTGTGGTGTGGTGTGGTGTGGTGTAGTGTAGTCTATGCACCCACCCACCCCACAATTACTCAACACTTTCAACCAAAGTATGTTAAGGACATCTGTTTTAAACCTTTTATATAGCTGTACATATGAAAAACACTAACATTGAAACTTTAACAATTATTTACAAGTCTTAATTCTAATTTCAAGTGAAAAGGGGCAAAAATCAAATATAAAAAAAGCAAGGATGAGTTATGGGCCTTTGAAAATAAACCCGATGTAAGATAAAATAAAGGTATACAAAGTTTTAAACCTTAATTTTTAAGTCTAAAAAGGGCAGTAATTTGAAAAAAATCAAAGAGTTATGGTTCTTGGCATACATAGTCAGGGTCATGATGGTGAATAAGTTTCAAAGCTATAGTACAAGAAGTATGAAAGTAACTAGCTTGCACGCAATCTTTAACCTGAAATTCTAAGTCAAAAAAGGGCCGTAATTTGATTAAAAATGAAAGAAAGAGTTATGGTTCTTGGCATACATAGTCAGGGTCATGATGGTAAACAAGTGTCTTAAGTCTCAAAGCTATAGTACAAGAAGTATGAAAGTAACTAGCTTGCACGCAAACTTTAACCTGAAATTCTAAGTTGAAAAAGGGCCATAATTTGATTAAAAATGAAAGAAAGAGTTATGGTTCTTGGTATAAATAGTCAGGGTCATGATGGTAAACAAGTGTCTTAAGTTTCAAAGCTATAGTACAAGAAGTATGAAAGTAACTAGCTTGCACGCAAACTTTAACCTGAAATTCTAAGTCGAAAAAGGGCCATAATTTAAACAAAATGGAAGTTAGAGTTATGGTTCTTGGCATACAAACTTGAAATATGATGATGAACAAGTGTTGAAAGTTTCAAAGCTGTAGTATAAGTAGTATGGAAGTTATGGATTTGTACAGTAGCTTGCACGCAAACTTTAACCTGAAATTCTAAGTCGAAAAAGGGGCATAATTTGATAAAAATGAGAGTTAGAGTTACGGTTCTTGGCATACACACTTGGGATATGATGATGAACAAGTGTTGAAAGTTTCAAAGCTGTAGTATAAGTAGTATTGAAGTTATTAGTTTGTATAGTAGCTTGCACGCAAACTTTAACCTGAAATTCTAAGTCAAAAAAGGGCCATAATTTGAACAAAATGAAAGTCAGAGTTATGGTTCTTGGTATACACACTCGGGACATGATGATAAACAAGTGTGCCAAGTTTTAAAGCTGTAGTATAAGTAGTATTGAAGCTATGAGTTTGTACAGTAGCTTGCACGCAAACTTTAACCTGAAATTCTAAGTCAAAAAAGGGCCATAATTTGATCAAAATGAAAGTTAGAGTTATGGTTCTTGGCATACACACTCAGGACATGATGACGAACAAGGGTGCCAAGTTTAAAAGCTGTAGCTATAGTAGTTTTTAAGATATAGGTAGGTTGCACGTAAACTTTAACCAAAGCGGGACGCCGAGGCGACGCCGACGCCGACGCCCAAGTGAGTACAATAGCTCGACATATTCTTCGAATAGTCGAGCTAAAAACCATACCATACCCTCTGAGTAAATGGTTAAAGATGTATTAAGTCCATCACAGAAAAATTATTGTGTTTGAAAATGAACTTACCATAATTGTAAAAACTTTCAGCCGAATCTAAATAATAAATAATATACCGCATTTATATAGCGCTCTTTTCAAAAAAAATATGCTCAAAAGCGCTTTACAATATATCATGGTTAAAAAGTACAAATTATTCAGAAAGGTGAAATAAATATGCAATACTTGATTAAAATAATAAACAAACATAAATTAAAGGCAATGTTAAACATTATAGCAAAGCTTAAGAATAGGCATGGAAATAAAATTATAAAACAATTTTCTAAGACACATTCTAAAAACATAGATAACGAGATCAAAGGGCGCTTTACAATGATATAAACTAATAACTGATTACAAGCCATACAATTAAAATACTAAAACAGCATTCAAATAAGAAGATCAGAAGACTTGATCTTGATCCATGATCTTCCAGGAGATCCCCCAAGCGTTTAAGACTGACTATGATGCAACTAGAAGTTGTCTGTATGTGACTAGAAGTCACGAAAAATGCAACAAGTAGTCGCCCGTTTGTAACTAGAAGTCACCTGAACGCGACAAGAAATCGCCTGTATGTGACTAGTAGTCACCTGAATGCAACAAGAAGTCGCTCCTATGTGACTAGAAGTCAACTGAATGCAACAAGAAGTCGCTCCTATGTGATTAGAAGTCAACTGAATGCAACAAGAAGTTGCCCGAAGCCCGAATGTGACTAGAAGTCACTTGTATTTGACTTGACATTGCCTTCATGCGACTAAAAGCCACATTACTTGATGTATCTCCACCTGAATCTCTGATGTGACCCAAGGCCACCAGGTCTAATCGGTTCCATAAACCTGAACGAAGAAGTGAGTCTTTAGTTGTCTTTTGAAACTTTCAAGAGAAGTACAGTCTCTAACATGTTCTGGTAAATTATTCCATAGTTTAGGAGCAGCTGCCGAAAAACTCCTGTCCCCAAATTTAAGTTTTGTTTTTGGGATTGGTTGGCTGAACGCAGATTTCTAACCGGTTTGTAAACGTTGATCATATCATTGATGTATTTTGGAGCTTTGCAATGAAGTGATTTAAACACATGAATTAGTATTTTGAAATTGATTCTGTAATTCACAGGAAGCCAATGAAGATCTTTAAGCACTGGCGTGATGTGACTAAACTTTGGCTTTCTGGTAATTATCCTAGCAGCAGTATTTTGTACAAGCTGTAGCCTGTTCAATGATAGTTGTTGGACTCCATATAGGAGACAATTGCAATAGTCCAATCTAGATGTGACCAAGGCATGTACGAGTGTTTTCGTAGCTTCCTCGTTGATATACTGTCGAATACGTCCTATCTGTCTCAGCTGAGCGTAGGTTGATTTGCAAACAGAGTTAACATGTGATTCCATGTTCATCCGAGAGTCCAGAAAAGCACCAAGATTTCTAACGTTAGCTGATTGAGTAATAACAGATGTTCCGACATTTACTGTAAGATTTGATACTTTTTCAGCCTTCTGACTAGATGAGAAAACTATAAGTTCCGTTTTATCAGAGTTCAGTTTCAGCATATTATTATTCATCCAGTGCATGATTTCAGAAATGCAATTTGCTACACGATTTACAATGTCTTCCATAGTTGAATCATCTATTGGTTCAAACGACAAATACAATTGGGAGTCATCAGCGTAGAAATGTACATTTAGTCCGTGTTTTCGACAGATAGCACCAACGGGTTTTGTGTACATGACATAGAGTTTAGGACCAAGGACGGAACCTTGAGGGACACTATAGGTCATGTGTACAGGCTCGGAAAGCTCACCGTCAATACATACGGTCTGGTAGCGATCGCTTAAATACGATTTCATCCACTCGAGTGGCTTCCCAGAAATGCCAAAATGATGTTCAAGACGTGTGAGTAATGTTTTATGGTCTATGGTGTCGAACGCCGCAGATAGATCGAGCATCACCAAAACAGTTACTTTTTGTTGGTCTAGTGCTAGCAGGATGTCGTTTTGCACTTTGAGTAAGGCAGTTTCTGTGGAATGAAATTTTCTGTATGCTGATTGGTTAGGTTCGTGTAGATTGTTGGATTCCAGATGTCTTTCTAAGCGAGTGTCTCCAACCTTTTCATTATTTTTAACAAATAAGGAAGATTTGCGACTGGTCGGTATTTTTTGAATATGTTAGGATCTAATGATTCTTTTTTCAGGAGAGGACGAATGTGCGAGTGTTTGAATGACGATGGCACTTCTCCATCTCTCAGTGAAATGTTGGTAATGTTTGTAATTATTGGAACGAGCTCACTGGAACATTCTTTCAATAACCATGTTGGAATTGGGTCGAGTTCACACGATTTGTTGGAAGAATTTGCAATTAGCTTAGCTATTTCATCTTCAGTTGCAGGTTCGAATTCATTAAATTTTACTTCTGAGTCTTCCATATCAGGTGTGGTATTTTCATGATTTGTGTTATCAGTTGATGTGATGTTGCTTCTGATCGTTTCAATTTTCTCAATGAAAAAGTCACTAAACTCTTGAGCTAGTTCTTTAGCCGATGTGTGAGATGGTAGCACAACTTCTTTTTTGTTTCCAAGAAGATGATTTGCGACTTGAAATAGGTTCTTTTGATCACATGATTGAATTTCATTTTTATAATATGAGTCACGAGCCTGTTTCAATAACTTGTTAACTATTTCACATTGATTTCTGTAGATTTCATGGTCGATTGTTAGTTTTGACACTCGCCATTTTCTTTCCAGCTTACGTTTGATATGTTTCTCCTCATGTAACTGATCCGTGTACCTGCACAGGTTGGTCTTAACACTATATTTCTTGTTTGCAAAGGAGCATGTTTGTCAATAAGTGACTTCAGTACAGAATTATATTTGTCAACAACTTCGCCTACGTTTAGTGAGCTTATTTCTGAAGTAAACAATTCTGAAGATTTTATGTCACTTTTGAAAGAATCAATGTCGATTTTCCGGTATTTTCTGTATGAGACTGTCTTACGAATAGGTGCAGGTTTGGATGCTTTGATGGCCATTAACACTGCAAAATGATCACGTGAAATTTTTCCATTTGAAGTCGTGAAACTGGGATCAGTTACATTTAGATCTGATATAAAATGTTCATTGTTTCTTGTGATTACAACATCTAATGTATGTCCACCTACATGAGTTGGTTCATGAACATGCTGAATAAAACCAAGTGTGTCTAGAATACTGAGAAATTTAACGGAATCTTGATCGCTAGGGTCATCAAGATGAAAATTCAAATCACCAAGAATTGTTATATGTTTGTTAATTGTCACATATCTGGACAGGAAAGCAGGCCAATCCTCATTTAGAAACGAAGCTGTGCTAAGACCGTTGACTTTTGATGGTGGCACAAAGAATCTGCTGCACAAAGAAGCTAAATGCAACAAGATTTAAAACAATTAGAAAAATAATTGTATTTTTGAATTAATCTGTCTATATAAACTTGAAAATGTTGACATCCTCTACCATAAGACAAGCATTCTAGATAGCTGGTTTTGTCAGATATGTTGAAGTGTTTGAATCTAAAAGGTTTGAATCCTTATGGTGCCAAATTTATTTTAACCAGAAAGAAAAGTATGGGTTTTTTTATACTTGAGCAAATTTAGTAAAACTAGTGAATTTTATAAGGCAAAATTACTATTACTTTGTAGGCACTAAAGTCAAATTTTTGCCCTCAAATAACTGGCAGCTAGTCGAAGACATTGCTCAAAGAGAACAACTGGCCCAGCAGGCATTGGTTGATAAAGAGAGTCAGAAAGTGTAAGTAAACATTATATGATTATACACGGACCAATTTTCTAAACTGACACCATTTATATATTTGTTGATTTAACTGCATAAATTTTCTAAAAGTTCTCTATTTTTCTTTACTTGGAATTGATAAGAACTCTACAGTAATAAATGTTTTGTCATTTTTTAACAAAAGTGAGTGATTTTAATAGCTTTTGAAAACCACGATCATCTGACCCCAAACATGGTCCAACATGTAAATAAATATTGATATTTTTAAAGCCAAACATATATGGAGTGAAGAAACAGGCCCCTTCCACCCCAGTATTGTAACTATAAATAACTTAGCAGGGACCGAGAACAGAGGGGGTTCAGTGGGGTTGCTTAAATTCCCTATTTAGGCAGCATTTAATTTTTATTGGAATTTTAGCCAGAAGGTAGGAAATTAATATGTAACTACCCCTAGACTTCCCCAAACAAACCCCTTTCTGAAAGTTTTGCATCTGTCCCTGCTTATAATCTTAGATTTACAATTGTCCTTAAGTTTTACTGATATTTATCTTCTGTTTTAATTTTTAATGTTATTTATTTCATGTTAAATCAGGTATGCACATAAAGGACTCCGAGTTGTAAAGATCAGTGAGGTCAACAAAAAGTCTGGCTGTTCAGAGATGAAAATTCACTTCTCTCCTGACATTGATGGTCAGCCAGATATTTCAGTGATTTGTGCTAAAAACCATCCATTCTTTGTGAAGGATAAAGGCAAGTCTAAAAACCTTAATCTCATGGTAACGGCTTTTTCACATGTGTAATAAAGTAAATTGACATCGTGGCTGAAGGTTATAAAACTCAGATTGGAAACCAGTTTCAAATCTCAAGGATCTGATTGGCTGAAATGGCGACTGGACCACAATTTCAGCCAATCAGATGCTTGAGATTTGAGACTGGTTTCCATGCTCAGTTTTATAACCTTGGACACAGTCTTCACATGCATGCTGTCTAACCAGGTTCTACATTGTTCTCTTTCAGATTTACAATATTATTTCTTACTAAGAAGCAAACATTGTAGATCCTGATCAGACATCATAGATGTTCAGGCTATTCTGGATCTTCACCTGTTGCCTATGGGATATAAGTATACCCTGTGGAGTAAATGGTTAACTAAGATCAAGGTCATATTACTGAGATTGGAGATCAATCTGCATTTCAGCCCATCAGATGCTTGAGATCTGAGACTGGTCTCCAATCTCAGTTTTATGATTATTGGGCTCTGAACTCTCAAATTTCAAACATTCTTGTTCATTTTTGTTTGAAAACTACTGAGTCATTGGAATTGGGACTCATTCCTACTGAACAATCTCTGTCCAAAAAGCCATCAAGTACCTATAAAATTAAGCATACAATATCCCAGATTTACATATAGATATAAAACTAAAATGTAGAATGTTACTGCAGTTTTAGCAAAAACAGCATATTGGGCAGCATCATTTTTTTATGGGAATTTTGAACAGAAAGTTGGAAATTTAATTAATACCTTAAAACTGCCAGAATATGGTTCTTTATTAATATACTGTAGGGTTTAAAAAATTGGAGCTATCTTTTACACAATCCCATTATGCGACATTTGATACAGGATCACACTATCACTTGCACTGTAACCTGGAGATTTGCTTGACCAATTTCCGCTGTTTTTGATTGAGGCATTTTATAATGTAAATAATATTGCCCTGCATTTCTTTATTCCTTGAATATATTATAATAAAAGTTTTATATTTTCTAGGCTGGTCGTCAAAGTTCCCGAATGAGACAGTAAGGTATTATGGTATACCTTGCTGTGAACTTTCCGTCAATGATTTCTGTCTTCCACCGTCTCATCCCGAGGCTACGTTCTCCGAAGACATCTTCAAAAGCTTGGAAGAGTATGTATATACCTTTAACTTAATAGATATGGCCTCAAGATTATAAAACTGAGAATGGAAACCAGTCACAAATCTCAAGCATCTGATTTGCTGAAATGGCGCCTGATTGCCATTTCAGCCAATCAGATGCTAGAGATTTGAGACAGGTTTCAAATTTCAGATTTTTAATCTTCAGCCACGATTTATATCAAGTTGCCATTTCAGCCAATCAGATGCTTGAGATTTGAGACTGGTTTCCATGCTCAGTTTCATATACCTTGGGCACTGTAAAGTCTTAACGGGATGTACACAGGACCGTTTCAGATTTTAGATTTATAAGGTGGTTTTTTTGGACAAACAAGTGAACACTGTTGATTCTTATCAGATCAGTCTGCATGAATGTGCAGGCTGATCAGGATCTACACAGGTTGCATCTGGGATCTAAAGGCTTATCTATTGAGTAAAAGGTTTATTTATTTAATAACTTAATGCTCCCTTCTGATATGCATTGAGTTAACTAAACAAGTTATACATACAAATTTTGATGTGAATCATCTTGTCTCTATACAATGTATCAGGACAAGCAATTTTTGTCACCATTCCTGCTTTAAAACTTTGTTCATTTATTGTGTTATTGTGAATGTGTAAACCAGGTTCAGTTTTTAATATGGACTTTTTTTTGATGGTCACACTTGAAAACAGGCTATAAAGTAAACTTTGAAACTTGTACATATTATTTGTCTTTTAGACTGGGTAAGGTGTGTTTAGAAGATTAGACTCAGGGCTTTTTTTACTGCCTGGAGAAGGGGCCCACGCCCTATAATTCTGGGGAAAATAGCATGCTTTTTTCTCTGAAGGGGAATGAAAAAACCTGATGTAAAGTTACTTTTTGGGGAAAACTGCATGATTTTAAAGAAATTTTCTGAGGGGAAGGAGCCCATAAACGGCCCCTACTAAAGAAAGAAAAAAAGCACTGAGACTGGACAGTCCTTTTAGTCAGTCCATAGACATTAGTTTAAAAAAATGTTTATATCTTTTGTTAAACCATTGTAGATCAAAACAGCCAACACATTAAATCAGTCTGCACATATGTGCAGTCTACATTTTTTGCTTTTTGGACAGAAATGATCTATTGAATTTTAAACAAACAACAAGTGCAGGCTTATCTGGATCTACATTGATTGCATGTGACATCTAAGCTGTATTCAAAGTGTTAGCAAATTTAAGACTACAAATAAATAAATAAAACAACACTGCCCAAGACTTTTCACTGCAGGAAAAGGTTGTGTTCTTTGTTTGCCTACTGAATAAGAGTGATGGAACTTCTTGATTTTTTAAATCTAATTTAATCTAGTTTTAATCTAATGCCAATCTAATGTCAATCTAATTTTTATTGTACATGTGTTGTGTGTACAAATACAATATTTACCTTTTACTCTATGGGATATGACTGTTATTCCATTTGTGAAGAGTGTAGAGCAAGATCAGCCAGCACATACATGCCAACTGATCAGGAAATTACACTGTTTGCTTTTTGATTCATGAAGTTATTTCTTATCAAGAAGCAACCATGTAGATCCAGATCAGATGACTGATGTGCCATCTGATCTGGATCTACCTTAGGAAAGCATGCAAAATATCACATACATAAGAAATAACTGGTAAATATTACCTTAAAAATGAGTTATCAAGATTGCTTTGATGTGCAGACTGCTTTGGGTCTACACTGGTGGCAAACTGAAATAATACTCACATAAAATAATAATTTAAGATTGAACACACACAAAATATTATGTATATAAGAAGTAACAGGTAAATAAATGCCTAAAAAGATTGCTCTGATGCATTGGGTCTACACTGGTGGCAAAAAGTAGCTTAAATAATGACTAGCATCAAATATTCATTTCAGATTGGACTTTACACTAGAGGATACATCTGCAGCTCTTGCCTTGAGTAATATGAAGGTGAGAACTTTTTTTAATTAGTCTTTTATAAATCATTAATCAGTTACCAAAAGTAAATATTTGTGAATTCATTAATAATTGTCAATTTTGTGGATTTTGCGGTCAGGTCCATAAATGAAAAATGGAACCAAATATTATATAGTTGTTCATACATATATTTTTAGAAGATAGAGACCACAAAGTGCCCATGAAAATGCCTTTTTATGAAAAACTATGACATTTTTATGCCCATGAAAATTAATGAATTCACATAAAATAAACGAAAAAGTGAACTTACAATATTTATTCATTTATGGTTCTTCCTCTTTAAAATAATATTCATTTCTACAATTTCAGCAACACAAGAAATCTATGGATATCAGCCCTCCAGCAGGTTCTGTTCCGGTAATGCTCGAGTCCTCTATGATGGTGAAAGCCACTGGACCAATGAAGAGTCCTCAAGCTGGTTCGGTTCCGACCACATTTGAGCCTAAGTTCAAGACTCAAACTTCGGAGAAAGTCAAACGGCCGATGAATGCTTACATGTTGTTCGCAAAAGATTATCGAGCGGGTTATACCAAGCAGTATCCAAAGAGAGACAACAGGTAACTTTGAAAAATAGCTCCGGATTTCAGATATATTTGAAAAATTATGATACAATAAATTTCCATGTTAAAGAATCACCAATGTATAATTCACTTCCCTTATGTTTGTAAGACAAATCAATAATGTTGGAAAGGTAAACTTCAGATACAAGACAGCTGAAAATGAATAGTCAAGTCGGGGAAAAAACCATTAAAAAATGAAAATATTCTGTGATCTTAAAACGTAAAGCATCAGGTCATATTTGATTAAAAAATGTATAGCAGACAGATTCATTTTCTATTTGTTGGTGGATTTTTTCTCTTTCACCGTTTTGAAAGAAAATTTAGGGGAGTGGTGGGGGAGAGGAGGGAGCCTGTCTGGTAATGTAGAAATGCATACTACACATGGATTTTTATGGTATTTGTTTTTCAATTATTAAAAAGAAGACTACCAGAATGATTGTTTATTTCATTGTTGATCACTGACATACACATTTTTTTTCATAGGCCAACATTGTGTGTTTAACTTAATTTTTTATGTTGGACGTAACATGCTTTGTATGATGTTGATGTGATTTGTTTATACTGGATGTTCTACATACTAAATGAAAAGTTTGAATGTGTATTGCTGCTAATTTCAGAAATATATACTAGGTATGACAGTTTTTGTGTGAAAATTGTGTGTAGTTAGATATTTGAGTGTTGTTTCTAATGGTGTTGTTACACACTTAGTTTGATATATTTAACCCTTTGCAAATAGAAACACTTTATCACATGTGCAACTAGTATACTACTGTAGATCCAGATCAGCCTTCACAACCATGCAGTCAGATCTGGATTTACACTGGTTGCTTATAGTTTCATTTTCTCGTAAGAAGAAGCAAATATTGCAGACCCTGATCAGAGGGCACATAATAATGTGCAGGCTGATTGGGATCTATTCTGGTTGCCTACGGGTTATGAGCCATATCCCATGGAGTAAAGGGTAAATATCTTCCTTGTGAATAAACCAACATTAATACTCAGTTAATGTTGTGTGCATGCTTCTGTTGTAACATCTCTCATGGTATTAATTGTAAGTAGTAAATCATTTAAGAAAAACAAAAAAGTAAACAAAGAGCTACAAACTGCACCTGAGGGGGCACATATTGAGTGTCAGACATGAATTTCTAGTCAGCTTGGATCTCTGACAATTTGTATTGAAAGTCATTCAGCTAGAACCTGTCTTCCATGTCATTGACTTGGTAGCCTGGTGACTAAACAGTGTATGTATTGCACAAGTGTATGTATTGGTTCTTTTAAAGAAGCATGTTAAAAGAACCAGAAGTGCTGCTCCCAGATTATTTGACACAGTAAATGCCTGAAAAGATGGCAGGATACTAAACCTTAAAATTTGACACAGCCCTGTCATTGTTGTAGGAAGTCTTTTTTCAGTAGGTTCTTGATGCAAACAGAATTGTACCTATCTGAAACAATGCAACATCGCTGAACACCATTAATACATGATGTCAAATATACCACTATACATCACACATTTTTTGTTGTTCATTGAACAGTGCATTTGGTGTAGTGAGAGTGAACACCGTTGATGCTTTGGTGTTTAGCGAACAGTACATTTGGTGTAGTATTCAGTGAACACCAACTCTGAGCACTGTGGTGTTTATTGAAGAAAGCATTTGGCGTAGTGTTCAGTTAGCATGCTGTAGTGTTCAGTGAACAATGCTGTTGTGTAATGTTCAGTGAACATCACTTTTACTGTAGTATTGACGGAACAGTTTGTTCGGTGGTGTATCAAGTGATCTTTGCACAAGCTGAACACAGTGTTCAATGAAAAGCACATTTGGTAAAGTGCTGAGTAAACATCACATGTTCTGTTTTATTAAGTGAACAGAGAATTGGTATAGGGTGTAGTGCACAGTGAAAAGTAAACAAGGAATAATTATTATATGTTCATTAAAATTTTGCTTCTTAGACCATTTTTTATGGAGAAAAATGGTGTTAATGGTTGGAATAGTCTTAAGTTTGAGATAAAAATAGAACAGTGTAAACATGGGAGGATTAAAGCTTTCATCCATAATTATAATTATACACATTTTATTGCATTTGCTACCAGTGTTGATCCACATCAGCTTGCACATTTGTGCCGTCTGATCAGGATCTGCAATGTTTGCTGTTTAGTCAGAAATAACCTAATAAATCAAAAAGCAAACATGGCAGATCCTGTTCAGTGCCCAAGGTTATAAAACTGAGCATGGAAACCAGTCTCAAATCTCAAGCATCTGATTGGCTGAAATGCCGACCAGTGGCTGAAATGGCGACTGGTTGCCATTTCAGCCAATCAGATGCTTGAGATTTGAGACTGGTTTCCAATCTCAGTTTTATAACCTTCAGCCCAGATGGAACTGTTTGCCCACACCATAAAGGATTATATTATTTGGAGGAAAGGGTTAAACAGTGGCCATCATAGCAGGATGGTCATTCAAAGGGGCTTAACTGCAAAAAGGAAATTAATTTTCTGATATTCCAGAGCAATCAGTGTAGTGTTGGGAGAACAATGGAAAGCATTGTCGGCAGAGAGACGGCATGTGTACGAGAAGAAGGCAAAGTTGCTGGCAGACAGACAAAAACAGATATACCCAGACTGTTGGAAAAGAAAGAAACAAGCATAAAATGTTTGGTAATTAGGTAACTCATAAGTTTTATGAAGTTGGAACTCATAAACAAATACATTTACAGAAATGTTCCTTATGTGGGTGGCCCATTATCAAATTCCTTTAAACTGGGTTTATTCGTAAAAACTTGGCTGAAACCAAGGTGGGGCTATATTACTTTATTGAAAACTTTGAAAATATTCTTGCAAATCTTCTACCCAGAAACTTCTGGACAGAATTCAATATATATTTACAGATTATATATGTTCCTTAGTTCCTTTATCAAAGCCATGTTTGTTCATAAAAAAAGTTGGCCAATGGGTGGGCTAGTTTGATTACATGTATGTGGAAAACTTTGAAAATTTTCTCATCAAAAATCACTGGCGAGATTTCAAAATAATTTCACAGAAGTGTTCCATAGATGGCCTTGAATCAGTTTCCTTTCAAGCCATAGAGATATTTATTATTTAAACTTGGCCAACAGTGGGGGTGGGGGCATGGCTAGTTTCCACTATATGACTTTATGGAAAACTTAGAGATTCTTGTTTTCAAAAACAGGGCCCAAGATCATAAACTTAAGATTGGAAACCAGTTTCAGATCTCAAGCATCTGATTGCCTTAAATGGCGAGCAGTCGCCATTTTCATTTCATCTAGCCTGATGCTTGAGCTTTTAGACTAGTCTCTTTTATCCAAAAATCAGTAGAGTGATATAGGGCCATTAGGCTCTCTTGTTATTAAATAAACAATAATGTCAAATAGGGTTTAATATCACCGCACATATAAACACAGTTTATACTAACGTATAAAGTATATAACTATAACTATACTTTATTACGGTAACACAGTTTATATGAGTGAAATTATTTCTTATATGAAAATACAGAAAAACCTGCCTTCATAGACCACTCTTGAGAAAACCCAAAACTGGGCTTAAAAAGCAGGTGGTCTTTGTTCACAGTTGAATTTGTTCTTTAAATTAGTCAGTGGACAAATGAAAGGTGGTCTTTGTTTACAGGTGGTCTTTGTTTACAGGTGGTCTTTGTTTACATGTGGTCTTTAGCACAGGTTTGACTTAAATTCATCGTTTTACCATCAATCCACGAAAACTTACTATCCCACAAAGACATATAACCAATAAAATCTCATGAAATACATGTACAAGGGGTATTGTAAAATTATATGATGACTGAACAAATACCATGAAATTCCTTTTAAAACGCCCCTCCTCTAATAATCAACACTCACCTTGTTTTTTTTAAGGAAAAAATCAGTTAATCCACATTTATTATAAAATATTCTTCAGAATCTAATATTAAAATAAAAATAGTTAATATGAATGTAAGCGCCCCCTTTGGAAACTGCAATGCCCCTGGGGACGTTTAAAAGGAATTTTATGGTAACTCTGTTTCTTTCCTCTTGTTTTCATGACTTATTAACTCTGTTTCCAGGAGGAAGACCGACCATGTGAAAGAAAGAAGTGCTATTCCAGTATAAAGTGCTACAGCCTGAAAGGCAACATGTTTTTTTATAAGTTTTTGTATTTTGTTACTGGTCTTTTTGTGATTTTGTCTAATGAAATTTGATATGATCTCATATTTATCTATATTTATTGAGCATTTATCCATTTTTTAATCACTTGTTAATGTTGGTTTTTGCAAATTTTATTGCGGTGAGAACTACAGCTTCTTGTATTACTGACTCGTTTTGGAGTTAATAGAACTTTATAATTAAATCTCATTTCATTCCAATATATACACGATTGTAAAGGGGCTGTCTGGAAAGTAGGTATTAGTTTCAATCTAACCCTTTACTCCATGTGGTTTTGTTTTTAACCCTTAACTTAATGGAATATGGCTGTTATCCATTTGGCAAACAGTGTAGATCCAGATCAGTGCAGACATCTGCGCTGCTTGATCAGGATCAGGATATGTTGGCTGATTTGGATCTACACTGCTCACACGTGATAAAACACATATATATGTAGTAAAGGGTAAACAGTAAACAGACATCCATATATTTATCATTTGTGGTTCGATTTTCAAAATTCTTTGTCAGATATACAGAGAACTTGTAGAGTTTAACAATGCTTTTACAATACTTAAGAATATTTGGAAAGCCCCTTTAAATTGTTTTTACAAATACTCACATCATAATCTCAACAGCAATTAGTTAGATTCAGAATTCCAATGAAGAAATGCTTTCTTTCATTACCTGCGTGAAAATCCTGTTCACAGGAATACTTAAATGTCACAGTTGGTGTTAACCCTTTCCTCCATAGACAAACCTTTAATGCGTGGGAGAACAGTTTAGCTTTTATTTATTCATTAGGTAATTTCTGACTAAAATGAGATCAGTGCAAATCCTGATCAGATGGCACACATTGTGCCGGCTGATGAGGATCTACACTGTTCGCACATGAGCAAAAATGCTTATGAAAGAAAGAGTTAATATTAATTTTACCACTATATAATGCCTGTAAGTCACTGAAAAGGAGCCAACATCATCAAAATTTTGGACTTATCAGTTTATTTTAGAATCTGTTTTAATGCTATAACAACCTTGGCTTTAAATATATTCACTCAAACGTTGACTGTGTAAGAATATTACATCGCATTCATGTGTAAGAATATGACATCACATTCACGTGTAAGAATATTACATCACATTCATGTGTAAGAATATGACATCACATTCACGTGTAAGAATATGACATCACATTCATGTGTAAGAATATGACATCACATTCACGTGTAAGAATATGACATCACATTCACGTGTAAGAATATGACATCACATTCACGTGTAAGAATATTACATCACATTCACGTGTAAGAATATTACATCACATTCACGTGTAAGAATATGACATCACATTCACGTGTAAGAATATTACATCACATTCACGTGTAAGAATATTACATCACATTCACGTGTAAGAATATTACATCATATTCACTTTTTCACAGGTTTGTATAGTTCATATGATGAGTTTTGATAATTGAAAACATTTAATATTTTTATCCTGATGCATGACCAGTCACCTTTAAAGACTTAACCCTTTACTCCATGTTTACGCATGTTCGACCAGTGTAGATCCAGATCAGCAGGCACATCCATGCCATCTGATCAGGATCTGCACTGTTCACTTTTTGGTCAGTAATAATGTAATTAATCAAATAGTGAACAGTGCAGATCCTGAATGAGTGTTTATGGAGGAAAGGGTTAATCATATAATGTTGCTTCCATGTCACCAGGAACCAAGACTGTAATACAGACTGGGGACCAGTTTTCAGTCTGAAGAAGCAGATTGGTGGGCTGAGTCACCAAACTGACCAATCATTTGTTTATTTGAGACTTTATTTTTGCGTGTTGGTTCTTGGATGCTTACCATGCTAACCCATACAACTGCTGAATACTAAAAATGACCTGTTAGCCCATTTAAACTTTAATCCATGGGATATAGCTGGCTGTTACCATGGGAGAACAGTCTAGATCTAGATCATCAAACCATGGGAGAACAGTGTAGATCTAGATCTTCATCAAAATAATTTTGCCCAAGAAGTGAACAGTGTAGACCCTGATCAGATGGCAAATCCATGCAATCTGGTTTGGATCTTAACTGTTTGCAGATGCGATAAAACCCATATATTTGTGTACGTCACATGGTTAACCCTTTCCTCCATATACACACCTTTATGGCATGGGCGAACAGTGTAGATCCAACATTGGCCGGCAAATCTGTGCCGTCTGATCAGGATCTGCACTGTTCGCTGTTTGATTTATTAGGCTAACGGCCAAACGGCGACCAGTGCAGAACCTGATCTGACAGCACAGATGTTCCATCTGATCTGAATCTACACTGGTCTCACATGCGTAAAAATGCGTATTTATGGAGGAAAAGGTAAATGTAATTTGTTGGCATCCCTAGAGAAAAGATCAAATAATTTTTATCTCCACTAATGCCACATGGTGTGCAATAAATTGCTTTTGCTCCCGTTTTAGGACATTATTGGGACAATTTTACCTCTAAAACTCACGAAAGTAATCTTGTTCACCTTTTTAAATTTCATTGAGAGTTTTTTTGTATAAAAGGGATTTCATTCTTCACCCTTTAGTGACAATTTAGTAACAGTATTGATCATTATTGGCCATATGTACCTGTTATTTTGTAACTCATAATTGAGCTGGTGTGCGAGACTTTATCTCTAGTCACATGACATCAATTTTATGTAATCTATCTTTTGTTTACCCTTTACTCCATGGCATATGGCTGTCATCCCATGGGCAAACAGTGTAGATTCATATCAGTAAATGCCATCTGAAAGGATCTGCACTGTTTGCTTTTGATTCACTGGGTTATTTCTGACCAAGAAGCGAACAATATAGACCCAGATCAGATGGCACATATGTGCGGGCTGATCTTGAGCTACAGTGTTAGCATGTGTGATAGAACCTGTATATATGGAGTAAAGGGATGAATTGTTGAACATAACATTTCATGTTTACGTAATATTTCCAGTTCATTTAATTGATATTCAAAACTAAATTTATTTCTATTTTCCACAAGAAAAATGCATAATTTGATGTGTTATTTTACGCATCATATATTGTTAAGCATCAAAATTTCAATAGTAAGTGGGATATGGGTAAAATCATGCACACCGGCTCAATTTAAATTTTATAAATCTTTAGGCAGCAGCAGGATTTATTTTTATTACTGATTCGAGTTGTTTTAATGCCATTTTAAGTGATCTCAATGCATTTTAATTTGTATATTCATTAATCTGAGTAGCATTATATAGTAATTTGTGGAGGTTTTAGAAACATGATATGGGTCACATCAAGGAAAAAGGTACTTTAGGACAGTTAACATCAATCCTTTAAATGACATCATAAAGTTAAGCAGACGACATTATTTATTACGCATTTCAAGGTAACACTAGATTTATATTGTCAAAATCTGTAACAAAATTACATTTTAGATACATGTCTGATACAATAAAATATAATTGTAAAATTCTTTCCAAATAAAGTAACAACTAAAATGTCAAAAATATGACTGAATGTACCTTTTCCAGTGGCCTGCCGCATACATGAACCATGATCATAGTCTTTAAAATCTTGGAATAAATTTTTTGACTTTTATCATGATTTTATTTGATTATAGCATATTTTTAAATCATCTTTCACACATTAAAATGCTTAAAATAAGAATGAGAAAGTTTTTATTCAGGGCTTTCACTAGAGGGAGACTTGGGAGAAGTGGTCTCCCAAAAGTGACCAGACTTCTCCCTGCTGTTAGCTAAGGGAGAAGTCATTTTGTATAGACTGTATAGGGAAAGAATGCTATTGACTGCAAACTTCTCCAGTAAAACTATGACAAAACTTCTCCATAATTTGCAAGTCTAGATAGAACCCTGTAAATTTATTTCAAACTTTAACCCTTTTTCTCCATATATATATTGCATGGGGGAACAGTGTAGATACAGATAAGCAGCACATTTGTGCTATCTGATCAGGATCTGCACTGTTTGCTTTTTGATTTATTATGATTTTTAGACCAAAATGTGAACAGTGCAGATCCTGATCAGACAGCACAGATGTGCTGGCTGATCTGGATCTACACTGGTTGCACAAGCATAAAAATGTGAATATAGGGAGGAAAAGGTTAATTTGTCCTTCAACAAAAACACTGATTGTGAACAAAAAATATAATTGATATTTTGGAACTATTAATTTAGTTAATTATTTTTAAGTTAGATTAATTTAATTTAAAGAGTCTGTTGACTTTAAAATTGAGGGAATTACAACATTCTATGTGTTATTTATTTTGTTAATATATTTTATACTGTGGTGTAAAGGAAACATTAGTTAGTTAAGACATAATAACGGCAGACAATGTATTTTAAAATGACTGTTCACCTGTACTGAAGCTGTTGCTCAGTTTTGAAAGCCATACTTCATTAACAATTAACTCCATGGATATGCCTTTCATCACATGTATGTCCAGTATAGATCCAAAACCACTAAAATATGCCATCTGATCTGGATCTACACTGATCACTTTTTGATAAAAAGTGCCTGTACTGAAACAGTTGCTCAGTTTTCAAAGCCATTCTGAATTAACCCTTTATTCCACCGCTATCTTGTTTATCACAAGTCATGTAGATTCAGTGTAGATCCAAATACTCTGGCACCTGCCAGCTGATATGGATCTAAACCTATGGCGTTTTTGGTCAGATATAATCTAATGAATCTTAAACTGAACAGTGTAGATCCTGATCAAAAAGCACTGGTTGCACATTAGATATCTGTCATATTCCAGGGATTTAACAGTTATATATTGGTGCTATTTTTTACTTAACCCTTTACTTCATATATACCTGTTTTTAAACATTTGCAACCATGACTGAAGGTTATAAAGCTGAGTTTGGAAACCAGTCTCAAATCTCAAGGATCTGATTGGCTGAAATGGCGACTGGTCGCCTTTTTAGCCAATCAGATGCTTGATATTTGAGACTGGTTTCCATGCTCAGCTTTATAACCTTGGACACTGGGCTGAAGGTTATAAAACTGAGATTGGAAACCAGTGTCAAATCTCAAGCATCTGATTGGCTGAAATGGTGACTGGTCGCCATTTCAGCCAATGAGATGCTTGAGATTTGAGACTGGTTTCTATGCTCAGTTTTATAACCTTGGGCACAGTATAAATCCAGAGCAGCTGGCACATTTGTGCCATGTGATCTGGATCTGCTCTGGTAGCATCTTGGTCAGAAATAACTTGATGACTCTAAAAGCAAACAGTGCAGATCCTGATCAGATGGCATGGAGGTGCCGGCTGATCTGGATCTACACTGTTCGCCCACTCAAAAAGGTCTATCTAAGGAGTAAAGCGTAAGTTACGTTGTGACTTTGTTTGATGTTTGACATCACAATAAACAATTGCAACGGATTATGGATAAGTAGATCTTTGTGTGATACAAATGTTTATATAACCAAGAATAGTCTTTTGACACGTAAAGGCGAATTCAGTATCTTTTAACTTACCAGTACTCATCAAGAGAACATTACGATACCAGATTTGTAAAAAATTTTGCTGATAAACCATATTTACCCCTTTCCTCCATATATACACATTTTTACGCGTGTGTGACCAGTGTAGATCCAGATCAGCCAGCACATCCATGCCATCTGATCAGGATCTGCACTGGTCACATTTTGGTCAGAAATAACCTAATAAATCAAATAGTGAACAGTGCAGATCCTGATCAGATGGCACGGATGTGCAGGCTGATCTGGATCTACACTATTCGCCCATGCCATAAAGGTGTGTATATGGAGGAAAGTGTTAAATTAGTTTGTCTGTTACGAAACTGTATTGTTATCGAAATCATACTATGCTGTGCACTGTTTGAATTTGTTGCATTACAATATAATTGTGTAAAGTTTCTGAAAGAGGAAGACTGATGTATATTCATTTGATTTGACACTTGTTTACATACCCCAATTTTTCTCAAGACAGGGTTCAGTGTTATAAACTATAGTATTGACCTGCCTCAAAAAGCTAGCTTGTGATTGGTTAGTTTGGGGCTTGTACCCAATTTCAAGCAATCATGATGTTGGCTGTTAGACATTGGGGACTGGTTTCTGGCCACTTTTGTTGTGATACTGGTCTCCAGTGTGTGAACAGGCTGGACTTATAGGGAGTAACATCTGTAACCCTTTACTCCATATGTAAGCATGTTTAGGCTTATGCAACCAGTGTAGATCCAGATAAGCTGGCACATTTGTGTTGTCCGATCAGGATCTGCACTGGTCACATTTTGATAAAAAATAACCTAATGAATCAAAAAGCAAACGGTTTAGAACCTGATCAGATGGCACAAATGTGCTGGCTATCTGTATCTACACTGTTAGCATACACAGTAAATTTGTATCTATGGAGTAAAGGGTTAATTCTAGGAAAGAAGATTTCCATCAATAATTGACTAACAATTTACTTCAAAACACGAAAATTTGGTGAGTATGTGTGCCAGCATATTGGCTGATTTGAGGTGAAAAGGACTGTGCTCATTATGACATTTTTCTTTAAGATTATCTTACTGGTTATAAATTTTAGCATTTGATCATTGCTTAAGTGTAATTTATTAATGTTGCTAATCAATTTTGTTAGAACAGCTTCTCATAAAAAATCATTTCTGGCGTAAGATCATATAATTGAAATTGAAGACCAGTCTCAAATTCAAGTATCTGTTTGCACTAATTGGCTGAAATCGAGACTAGTCTCCAATCTTAGTTTTATGGTCTTGGGCCTGTTTCAGAAGGATTTCCTCATTTGACTCCTGTCATGTGAAAATGAATCATTTGAACAAAGCAGTTGACATTATCAATTACATGATGGTTTTCACGTAAATAAATAGATAATGAAGCAAGTTTTGTTTGTTTAAAATTAAAATTTTTATAAGAAAATGGTACATGTAGATAACTGTTAGTTCATTAATAATAGCACCAACATAAAGGGTCCGAAGAATCACAATATCTTCAAGTGACTTAACCTTTCCTTTATAGATACACCTTTATTGCTGGGTGAACAGTGTAGATCCAGATCAGCTGGCCCATACTGTACAAATTCTTACCAGACAGCACAGATGTGCCGGCTGATCTGGATCTACACTGCTCACCCATGTACTAAAGCCGTATCTATGGCATAAAGGGTTAACTAATTCATTTCATATGTAACATTAAAACATTAAAACATTACCAATAGCAAATAGTATTCTGGGGTGGGAGGGGGTGCTGTTCACAGTTGAATGGCTCTCATGTATGGCATTAGAGGTATATATATATATATATAGATCTCAGGGCCCAAGGTCATAAAACTGAGAATCGAGACCAGTCTCAAATCTCAAGCTTCTGGTTGGCCTAAATGGCAACCAGTCGCCCTTTCAGTCAATCAGATGCTTGAGATTTGAGACTGGTTTCCAGTTTAAGTTTTATGATCTTGGGTCCAGATTGGAGAAGGCAGCAGTGTTTTATGGCAGCAGCCATTTTGTGTTCATTAGTTTTATTCCAGCCTTATCACATTAGATAGCAAATTTATGTTCAAATCTATTTTCAAGGTTTTTTCAATCTTCTTTTTAAGTAAACCATTTTTTCTTTAACTCTTCGTTCCATATTTTTATGTGTTTTCACATGTTCAAACATTGTAGATCCAGATCTGCTGACAAATCCATTTGATCTGGATCTACAGTGTTGGCATTTTGATAAAAAATAACCATATGAATTTATATACAAAACTGTAAAAAGAAAAAAGGAATTCGTTATTTCTTTGTTCATTCATTCCAAATCGCTGGATAAAATGGAATTTGTTATTTCTTTGTTCATTCATTCCAAATCGCTGGATAAAATTGTGTTCATAAATTGTTTTTATGGTTGTTCTCAAAGGAAAATCTACCATTTTGAATTTAGAGTATATTATTAACAAATGATTCCAGATGCTGGAACCCTTTACACCTTGTATTGGCCTTTTATCAAATGGGCAACCAGTGAAGATCCGGATCTGGATCTACAATGTTCCATTATAGGGGTCAGAAACAACCTAATGAATCTAAAATTGAACAGTCTAGATCCTAATCAGATGGCAAAGATGTGCAGCTAATCTGCAACTACATTGTTCCGCCATCATATTGATGGTGTAAAGGGCTTAGAATGTTTTATCCAAGTTATAAAGATGCTATAAGAATGTAAGTTCTAACTAGTTGTTTGAAGATTGACTAGTTGATTCAAATGTTGTAAGACTGTTATTGCTAATGAGTTGATCAAAATGTGCTAAGATGGTATAAACTACTAATCTATGAGTTCTATGGATGTACTGAATAGCTGATTTATATGTGCTTAGAAGGTTATAATTGATAAACCCTTTCCTCCATAGATACATCTTTATTGCATGGTCAAATAGTTTAGATCAAGATCCCGTCTGATCAGGATCTTTTAGCATTTTGATTCTTAAGGTTATTTCTGACCAAAATGCGACCAGTTCAGATCCTGAACAGACCTCACGGATGTGCCATCTGATCAGGATCTACACTGGTAGCACATCTGTAAAAATGTGTATATATGGAGGAAAGGATTAAATTGTGCTTTGAACCCTTTACTCAATATATAAAGGTTTTTTATCACATGGGCAAACAGATTAGACCCAGACCAGTTTTCACACATCTGTTGTCAGATCTACAATGTTTGCTTCCAGGTCAGCAATAACAATATGTATTGAAGCTAAAAGCAAACAGTGTAGGGGATGTTGGTTTAATTGTTGTTGTTGTTTTTTTTTGAAGAGGAAGATTTCTTAGCAAACTTAAACATATGGGGAATAAAGATGGTTTCTTATAAAAAAATTGTGTTTTTTTTTACATTTTATTCCATGGAATCAGGTATTTTTTACTCAATAGATACATGTACACCTATATTGCGTTGGCAAACAGTGTGGATCCAGATTTGCTGGCACATTTATGCAGTCTGATCTGGATCTGCACTGTTTGCTTTTTGATTGAATATGTTATTTCTGATCTGGATCTACACTGTTCACACATGCGATAAAAGGTGTATATGTGGAGGAAAGGGTTATCCATGTGCAAACAGTGTAGATCTAGATCAGCTGGCACATTTGCATCATCTGATCAGGATCTGAACTGTTTGAATTTGGATTCATAAGATTATTATTGACCAAAGGATGGGCAGTGAAGGTCTGTGTTATCTGATTGGGAGGCTTATCTATGGGGTCCCATTTAACTTAAATATGGCTGTTATAAAAATGAAAATTTCTTGTAAAGTATGCGGAAGTTTGAGTTGATCATATTACTGAACCAAGCCTGTACATTCATGTACTCTGATCAGGATCTACATAGTTCACTTTTAGATTAATAAGGTTATTTCTGATGGCACAGATATGCCAGCTGATCTGTGGCTGCAAATGTGGTAAAAGGCTTATCTATATAGTAAAGGGTTAAACTTGTTTAATAAGATTATTTTTGTGAACTTAATTCGTTATTTTAGCACTGATTGTTGATTAAGTTTAAAATGCACAAAAATCAATTTTTATGAAAGTCCAGCGAGATTTTGAAATTTTGATTGGTTTTTATTTATGCCTGTTTGTTTTTATGGAGCTAGTATTGAGTAATACATAATTTACTTATTGGTCATTTTCAATATACTTGGTGCATTTGTTTTTACATGTTTATGTTTTCTGTTTAACCCTTTCCTCCATATATAGGCATTTTTACGCATGTGCGACCAGTGTAGATCCAGATCAGCCAGCACATCAGATCAGGATCTGCACTGGCCACATTTTGGTCAGAAATAACCTATCAAATAAAAAGCAAACAGTTTAGATCCTGATCAGATGGCACAGATGTGCCGGCTAATCTGGATCTAAACTGTTCTCTCATGCAATAAAGGTGTGTATATGAAGGAAAGGGTTAAGTGATGGCATTTAGATAATGTTTGTTTACTTAAAGTGCTGATATTACAATAAAATGAAAAAAGAATTGAAACATGTGAATTAAAGATATGAAAGGTATATTATATTTGTCATCTATTTTTGTTTACTTTGGGATAATATCAATTTGATATGGGTGCAGAATATATAAAAGACTTTTACAATAGAAGACTTTTTAAACTGTTCTCCATAGTCAGATTTTGTCAGGGTCTTACAATTATTGTAAGACTCAGATTTTATCAAATATATCCAACAGACTTTTGTCTATTACCAGTTTATATGCACATTTATATTGTATCTAAATTTTTTCTGCCGATCCAGTTAACTTTTGTAGTTGCAAAAGAAAAAAGCTAAACTTAATATCGCCAGTATGGAAATTTGCAGTAATCAGTAGAGGACCCCTATCGGTAATGGTGTCAAAAGGTCAACTAAAATGATATGTTCAACCGTCTAGTCTTCGGACATGGTACGGACTTTTGCCCTAGTCAATACTCTAGGGTCGGATGCAAGATTTCTAGAAAGGGGTTCGTTTTAGGCAGCCTTGTGGTAGTTACATACACATTTCTGAACGAAATTCCACATAAAAATTAATATTGCTGAATTAAAATGGAATTGGGGCAACACCACTAAACCCCGTCTGGATCCGCCCCTTGAAAAAAAAGTTGTACTTAAAAATGTAACTTAACAAATGCTTGAAACGAGAGGTCAAGCAAAACACTAGAATAATAACGTTGCTCAGTACTGCGGATGCGGTGCGAAATCCGAAGATGAGTTTGAGCACCAACCAAAAGATTACAACTAGGACATTAAACGGCTAGGTGTCGCATTGGAAAAGGCGGTTATAATGGGTATTTAGCGAAATCGCTTATGAAGACCATTCGCATTGATCACCAGCAGGGTTTATTGAATTTATGTAATGATAGACCATTCCCATCTGCCAACCACCTAGTTCTTCCATTTTCGTCAGTTTTCCACCACCTCTCCTCCCATTCTCACTCAATCTAATTATCTCCTCTGTTCTCACTCCGTCTATCTCCTTCTAAAATCATACCCCTTCTATCACCTCCCTCGGCCCTCTTCGCACGAGCAGTTATTCTGGAAAGTTATTTATTTATGTTCCTGTCATAGATCACGCGCGGCAGTGCCATACTATATGCCGCAAACATTAGAATGGGCTCGGTCCGTTAATGAATTTAAAACTAGAAGTAAGCACTGTTAGCGGTATTACTTCTCGATCTGCACACCTTCGTCGTTTTCATCACATTTTAATAATCATCATGTTCATACACGGGTGCGGACGGTTTTAAATACGAGGAATCCACGTTCTTTGGTATCTCTAATTTCTGTCGCCGAGCGATGTAAGGGTTTCATAACTTCCGGGCCTAGTTCGGAGCTGTGCTCAATATCAGAAAACTAAATCTGGAGACCAGTCTCAAATCTCAAACATCAGATGATTGAGATTTGAGACTGGTCTCCAATCCTAGTTTTATGAACTTGGGCCCAGTACAACGGCCTTCACCTCTGGGTCGTCGACGTATTTTTCGTGCTTCGCACATCAATAAAATCATAAATAAGCATCATGGGACATCGACAAAATATTATTAACTTCACCAGAAACCAAACTCAGTACCGTTGACCTGTATCGGTTCACAGTTCTAACCAAAAGAATGTCCCGCTGCCCAAACTTTAAATGAACTTCTGTCTATCCTTTAATAATAAACGTAAACATGTTTTTCGCCAAAATGCCACTGGCCGCATGTCTTTGACCTGCATAATGACTATAATATTTCATTAAAAGGAATTATCTCCCTTTGTACGTTTCACAGGTAAACTATTCAAGGTGTGACATTAAAATAAAAGGTAAAGGACGAACGTCACAGATGTAAACAGACGACTTCGAAGTAATGAATCAATTTCATTTTTTGTTAAGTTTCGATAAGGATATTTCGTGAAACAATTGAACAAACGATAAATTGATGTAGTACATGTTAAATAAAGTAAGTATTTATTTGTCTTTAATGTTATATTTAAAAGTGGTATTTAACTTAAACATAAACGAATTTCATTTGATGTATACTTAATTAAAGATGCATTAATAGGGATTACACTGGTGGTTTTCAGAGACTTTGTAGATTATGTTATTGTGTGTATTCATTTTAAACATGTAAACCGTCACATCTATTTTATGAACATGCTTTAAGCCAGGTAAGAAGCACATATTTGTTTGTTTTTTTAAGATTATCAGTATACCATCGAGTGTAGATAATGGGTACAGATAAAATTTACACAAACAAATATCGATATTTAATATAATATGAAAAGTTTACAGAGGACATCATATTGAGAGGACTACAGTCTCCTTAACGATGCCATACTATGGATGTTAAGAAGTACTTAAATTCAGTGGCCAGGAGCGTAGCTGCCTTTACCACGGGGGGGGAATGGTTGGGTATATTGATCTCATATTATACCAGCGTGCAGATAAATCCAACACTCATCGAATCACGTTCTCCATTTTTCAAAGATTTGTTTGATATTTTAATAAAAATGACTCAAAGCAGCCCACCTACCTTGCCGGGCCAAAATAAACATCGACTCACCTTCACCGGCCGTTTGCAGAACAATTTTCTCGCTTCACCGCCTCCCCCACCCCGTTTATACATGACCATGCGGCTGAATCCACGATTCCCATCAGAACGCCTGCACCAGATTGCCCCACTGTTTTTAAAAACTCCGCGGGTACATGAATTATTGCATAATTATGAATCCACATTTATAGAGGGCTACCTACGCCCCTTGACGCAGAGGTGTCTGGCTTTAAGGGAATGTGGGTGCGGCTGGGGCGGGAGGAAGGAATACTACTTTCATACAAGAGTGCTTAGAAACAAACAAGAAGACGAATGGGATTTTACCTATGTTTATTTATCCGTTTCAAGTGTACTTAAATACAAAAAATACTGTTAACAATACTGAGATGCTTGAGATTTGAGACTGGTCTCCGGTTTTAGAATTATGATCTTGTGCCATGTTTCACAGTCAACCTGCAAGGTAGTGACAAATCTTACTGTGCAATCTGAAAGCAATCTAACATTAGCAAAACTAAACAATATTACATTTGTTTGAAAGATGACCGTCAACCGTCAGTGTCTCCGGACTGATGCGTTTGTGACAGACTAGCAGTCATTAATTCTTGCTAAGTTTATTTAAAGTATGTTACCTTACACATGTTAAAGATTCACTTTACCAAACAAAACCGGCTCATCCATTAGGAACGCGAACTTTTAGAGAACTTGGTATTCGATAGTAAATTCGGCGTGGATAGACTGATAACGGTTCCAATCTATCAAAGCAAAACAACAACGGTTTCCATATCCAGTGTAGACCCTAAAATTACAATATTTATAAGTGGACGGGGTCGGCCAGTGCATACAAATTTTGGAGAAAACGGGGTTCGTCTCCAAAGCCCCTGCGGTTCAGTATCCTACTTTTCCGCAATATCTCAATTTTCAATTTTGACCAGCCTCGTGGTGTGTGTCTGGTCTTTGGCGCCTTATGAGTTTGTTATGTTGCGGATTAACGAAAGACAGGCTGCCGTGGAGTTCCTGAAAAAGGGTTCATTTGTTATTGATTGATTTCGTCAAAGATTATTTACTGGAACCTAGTCCTAAATAGGCCTGTTTTAGATTTTCTAGCGCGTCTTTGTTTGTTTCGCGCCAGTAAAATCTGAGGTCGGATGACAAGTGACTTATTCCAGAAAAATGTTGTTTTTAATACTGATTGCACACTTATATTTAGGATGATGCGAGAAGATAGTGTTCCGGCTGATATAGAAGCAGGACAACCGGAAGTGAGCCGAACCAGCGCAGCTACCATCGACCACACGGAAGTTCATATAGATGTGAAAAAGAAACAGGAAGAGACAACCATTACAACTAGCTATAGCAACGGACCTGGAGTCCAGGTTGGTAACTATTACAGTCACGAGTGTGAATGCAGTCAAATCTGTGTCCAAAGTAATAAAACTGAGCATAGAAACCAGTCTCAAATCTCAAGGATCTGATTGGCTGAAATGGCGACTGGTCGAGATTTTTGCCAATCAGATACTTGAGATTTGAGACTGGTTTCCAATCTCAGTTTTATAACCTTCAGCCCTGTCTCCAAAGACCACTGGGCTGAAGGTTATAAACCTGAGATTGGAAACCATTCTCAAATGTCATGCATCTGATTGGCTGAAATGACGACTGGTCGCCATTTCAGCCAATCTGATGCTTGAGATTTGAGACTGGTTTCCATGCTTAGTTTTATAACCTTGGGCACTGAAGGGGAAACCCCAATAGCGGTCTTTGAATGTGGGTGGTCTTTGATGACAGGGGAATGTGTTCTTCAAATCAGTCAGTGGGACAAATTAAGTGTGGTGTGTGGTCTTTATTCACAGATGGTCTTTGTTTACAGGTAGTCTTAAGCACAGGTTAGACAAAATTCATTCGGAACATTAGAAGACGGTCTTTGAGGACTGGTTATTTCCACACGTTAAAACTAATAGAAAATAAGTTACAGAAAGGAATATACCTTAAGAAAAAAAACACTCATAGATGCAAAATGCATGGTTTTAGATGACATAGTACTAAGGCTTGAATGTTAAACATGCCCTTCACGCAGTGATGTACATTTATATGAGGTGGTTTTAGGTCAGAGATAACTTATCCATTTGTGGATTTGTTTCAGATATGTTTTAGTTTAGCACAAAAACCGTAAAAGTACCAATAATATAAGAAGTGACTAAATTGACGATATTTTCACAGAGTTTTAATATTCATGAATAATTTCTTCTAATCACGATATAGGTAGACAGGCCACCGTCGCTATTTCCTATCATCCAAAAATTATACCAAGAAAATTAACTCTGACAGGCACTCCGTTTTTCTGTTTTTGTCTCCCTTGGCTCTCAGAAAATAGATGGATAAGAGGTCACAAACATTGCAAATGGAGAAATTCTACTTTAATTTTGACCCAGGAAGTAAGTTTTCCTTGCATTTCTTGAAAACCCTTACATTATTTTGACAAATTGGCACTAAACATTGTAGCATATACTTAGTTCAAGTATGAATTGCTTTGGTTTATTGTCCATGAATTTCGGAGTTCTCATGCAAACGGTTTTTCTTTTGTTTAATATGTGCTTGGTAACTAGAACATGAATTAGACTAAATTGAGCTTGCAAACATTAACTACATCCTTAGCTAAATACATTTCTTTACTAAAATCTAGGTGGCAATAAGTATTTCCCCCAAAATTCATTTTATTTTAGCTTGTTTTCGCCATTTGCAATGTTTGCGACCCCTTAAACCTAATTGAAACGAAACAAAAACTATGTAAAAATTCTGATTTAAAATAATTACAATTGAACCATCTAGCTGGAAGCCAGACTACGATAAAGGTAGCTTATTAGAACAATTTGTCACAGATATATACCCGATACACCGCATTATGGTGCACTTCCGGTTTGTTTAAGAATTAAGTGCAGTTGTAATCATCATCAAGTTTCGAGATTATTACATTTTCAGTATTCCAGTACGGAAACGGGACAGCCTACTGTAATAGTGCAGACAAAGCCAGACCCTGCTGATAAACCCAAAGACTTTGTGGTGACCTCATGTTTTGTGATAATGCTATGCAACTTCTGCTGGGGTATTGCAGGCTGGCATTTTGGACGTAAGTATTTCTATATTTATTACTATCTTTGTCAGTCGATATCGATTCGTTTTGACAAATTCATACTGTGAATGATTTAAATTCTTATTCATGAAAAATGTGGTTTTCATTAAAACAGAATGTTGATGTGTTCTTGAAATCGCCGTTTTCAATGTTTTGAACAGCTAGGCAGTTCGGTGGGCGGGGGATTGTTGATTGGTTAAGCCGCAAAATCCACAAAAATGAGTAGGTAGCATTGAATTCACTGTACCAATTGATACCAGTTTTTCACATGAATCGCAAAAAGTATTGAATTTATATACTAACTGAGTGAAATTTTGTCGGATAACAACACGATTTTATAATTTCCCCTATTGCATTCGTGGTCGAATGCAAGATTTCCAGACACGGGAGGTGTTTGGGGAAGTCTCGGGCTAGTTACATGATATTTTTCAAACATTCCGACCAAATCCCCATGACAATAAATTATTGCTGCCCCAAAACGGGGTTCTAGCAACTCTACTGAACCCCCTCTGGACCCGCCCCTGAACAGGATTTTCAGCAAAAGACAACACACTTCTATAAGGCTTATTATTTTCACTTATTCGTTTCTATATAATTATGAGAAATTAGACGACGATAGAAACTGAGTCATGGGCACGCAAGTGTGTTGTTTTGCGTAACAGTCAGCATTTTATAAAATAAGGAAGATTTTTTAAGTGGTAGCTAGGTTCGTTGCCTACATAAAGAGTTGATGAATCATTTTTTTTACGAATGAGAGTGGCAATAATATAAATTGTCCTTATTTATTAGACATGTGTTCTTCATTTGTAAAGAGCAACTTTTAGAGCGCAGCCAAATAACAAATCGAGATTATATTAATCTGATTGTGATGTGCGATTTATCTCCTTTAAAGGTCAATTTTCTTCTTATTTTGAAGTTTAATCGATTTGCGGGCGTTTACCTTACCATTGCCAATCACTATTAAGCACAAAGATACATAATAAAACAAATCATAAGTCATTTTTTACGATTGATGTTTGACTGATCACATGTTTAAGTTTAAATGTTTGACCAATCACATGGTCGCCATGTCAGCCAATCAGATGCTTGAGATTTGATACTGGTCTCCAATCTTATGATCTTGAGCCCTTGGTTTTATAAATTGTCATTTCTCTGTTTTTGATTTCAGTGAAAGCAAATTACGCATGGCAGCTGGGTGACGAAGTGGAGTGTAGAAAACAAGCAAAAAGGGCGAAGATTTTTGTTATATGTGGTGTTATTACAGGAATTATCACATGGGTGCTAGCACTGGTATTATTTTTCACACTTTCTCCTTTGAGACCAGGGGCGTAGCACTTGTGAAACTGAACATAAATTTTATTTTTGCGACACAAAACTTTTTTTTAATTAAACGGTGTGTCTTACAAAGTAACTCTTTTAGTGGACCACCAATTTGTGTACTAATGACGTAGGAACATGGTATTTTCACTTTAAAAACGGAATAAAATACTTAACAAAAAATCACAGCACAAATCATTCTGATCTTGGCCCAAGATCATACAACTTAATCTGGAACCCAGTCTCAAATCTCCAGCCTCCGGTTGGCTGAAATGGCGACCGGTCGCCATTTCAACCAATCACATGTTTGAGATTTGGTACTGGTATTCAATCTTAGTATTATGATCTTAGGCCAAGAGCATATCTTTTTGATACCCATTATCACACATGTTTAGCCTGGCACTTGCCAAATTTGGACCAAGTCGTTTTGGCTCTAAGTTCGAGCCCGAAGAACAACTGTTTTATTTTTCTGAAAACAATTTTGTGATTTATTGTTTTTACTGGTATACGGGTATGAAATTTCAAGCATGATGACATTTTGTTTGTTTGGAATTATTTATTTTGAAAAAAAAGATGTAAGTTATATTCTACCTTCATATCCCTAATTATTATATTTAATAGCTGCATCGGTGTTCCTATTTTTTTTTTCAATTCTACCACAATTTTTCACAATTTCTAAAGCTAAATTAGGAAAAAAGTCTAAATTAGGCAATTTTCTGTGAGACAAAATGACAAAATGACTTCACAATTCATTGCTGCGTCGATATTTGATATATACGCACTCTTAGGCGTCGAAACGGAATTAGTAGTAACTGATGTTTTCAGTTTTTATTCAAGTTTATAGCAATTGTTTTACATATCTGATTAGAGTTTTTGTAAATTTTGGTCAAATTGGTACATTTTAGAATGTGTCGTTAGTAATTTGTGTCTGCGTACATAACGATTTAACAAATTTGGCTTTTAATAAATTCACTCATACGTTGGGTGCCGTTTATTTAAGTTCAAGAACTGGTCCCAAGATTATAAAGCTAAGAATGGAGATCTGACTTAAATCTAAAGGATCTGATTACAAAAGCTTGAGATTTCAGACTGGTCTCCAAACTCACTTTTATCAACTTGGGCACATATTTCATGTACACCTGTGCTGATGATTATTAGCTGAGATCTGAAACCGGTCTCAAATCTCAAGCATCTGATTGGCTGAAATGGCGACCAGTCGCCATTTCAGTCAATCAGATCCTTGAGATTTGAGACTGGTTTCCATTCTCAGTTTTATAATATTAGGGCCATGCTAATATGACATTTTATATACATGTTAAATAGATTTATTGAAATGTATGATGCAACTTCTAAACTGGTTGTAAGTGATAAGAAATCGTTATTGTGTGTTGTTATTGATCTGTTGCTACTTAAAGTGTCTTCTGTATTTATCTTTGTTGTAACATATATAAATGAAGTACTGTTGCTCAATATTTATAGATGTTTTTACATTTAGCTGTAAGGTAAAAACTGAAGATTTCTTTTGTAAGGGACATTGTTACTAACGACGTTGATAGCAGTTTTCATAGCATTCCAATTAAGGGGACACAAACATTGCAAAGGGGAAAACAAGCCAAAACTTTTTTATGGCAGCAATATGTGAAATTTAGCCAGAAAGATGGAAATTCTTATGTAAAAACCATCCGGATGCCTCTTTCTGGAAATCTTGGAAATGTATTTACATTAGCGCTCTGATTTAAGACAAAATAAAGCGCTAACTATCAAGCACACACTACTATTATGTATGGACTGAGCATTGAAGCGTAAATACAACTAAAATTTTGCCGGCAATTAATATTTTTCTTCAGCTTAATTTTTTAAAGATGATTTTTGCCATTTGCGATGTTTGAAACCCCTTAAATATTGTTAAAGTCTGAGTAGGACACGTGTCGGCAGCTGATTTGTTTACATAATTTATATTTAAGAAACTAGATTCCTTTTAATAAAGTATATGTTGTTGAAGCATTAGCTACATATTAAATTATCGAAAATATATACTATGTAAAAAAACGTTTTTTCTTGGTTGAAGGAGCGTTTTTGGATATGCGGCATTAGCTATAACTTATTTCAAATTTTGAGTTATATGTATGTACTTTTTGCGTGTTATGTAAGTAAAAGATACTGTGGAAACATTTTAATTTCGCGTTTGTTTAATATTCCGCGAATTTGTCGCCGGCAAAAACGGGGCGCAAATTAAACCTTTAAGCAGAATTGAACTACCCTATATTCTTTCTTCGGAATATCTTGAATCACGCTATTTTAAACCCGTTTAAGTACTATGCCTGAGAAATAAAGATTTAACTTGGTACTTTCAGTATGATTTTAATTCTAACAATGCACACGTGGCGCCATTTTGTGTATACATTCCAATGCAACTTAATGTATTGTGTTCTTACGCTATGCCAGTAGATATGTCATGTTAATAAATAAACACCATTTCTTTGGAATAATAGCAATTGATTGATGTTGGGTTTTATGAGTTTAGTGTGGAATACGTCAACGTCTCAGGTGTGGTTAATATAAACTGTACTACTATGTAATGACTATCAATGAATGAACAAGAGCGAATTTCGTACATTTACTTTGTTAAAGTTCTTCTGAAGTTTAAATTATAAATTGTGATATTTGTAAGCACTTTATATTTTCGTTCTGATATGTGACCAGGCACCTTTAACATACACTGTTGTGCAAAATTTATGCAACTTTAGTTAGATTCATATAAATAAGAATGGGAATTTCATAAACATATGTATAGTATAACATTTGTCATGCGTTATATTTTAGACAATTAAAATTTTTAAATATACATGTATTTATAGTCTCTTTTCATTTAACAAGGCAGTCTGAAGGACAGCAATATCCCCCGCCGCATGATGGAATGTCGAAAAGGAAATGTAACATAAAAGTTTCTTTAATTGTGTGAATAAAACTTTTTTAACACTCTGCTTACCCTTATTTAATCTGACAGTCCATGTTAGGAAATGATTTGAGTATACATATATACCACTACTTGTTTGGCTTGTCACTCCATATTGCCAAAAACCTTTGACCTTCACTTGTGACCTTGACCTTAGGCAGCACCGATGACACATAAGCTCTGCACGTTGTATCAATAAGGTGGACATTTGACCAAAGTTTCGTGAAATTCCTTCAAGGGGTTTAAAAGTTATTAAGTGGAAAGGAAATACTTGGCTCAAACCTTTGACCCCCACTTGTGATCTTGGCCTTGAACCAGCACATTGAAAACATAGGTTCTGCATATCAAATCAGTAAGGTTAATTTTTGATCCAAGTTTCATAAAATTCCTTCCAGGGGTTCAGGAGATATGGACCAGATAAAAGGACATGGTTCAAATCTTAAAGCACCACTAGTGACCTTGACCTATAGCCGTTCTGGTTGGAAACATTGGTTCCGCACATCGTCTTGATAGGTTGAACATTTGACCAAAGTTTCATAATATTCCTTCCAGGGGTTCAGAAGATATGAACTGGACACGAAATACATTGTTCAAATCTTCAAACACCACTGGTGACTTTGACCCTGAACCGGCCAGGTTGGAACATAGGTTCTGCACTTCGTCTGATGGGGAGAAAGTTTAACTAAAGTTTCATGAAATTTCTTCTAGGAGTTAAAAAGTTATGGACCGGACACGAAATGTGCAGGCACGCACGGACAGAAGGACGGACGGACAGACGAAGACCATTCATATATACCCATGCCGATACGCGACGGGATACAATTAGCCATAACAAAATATCGTCTCTGGTGGATACAAACGTTTTAAACAGATTGTATTTGTCGTAATATATTTGCAAAACGTACTTTTTAATTTCAAAATTTCGGACAGTTTTTTACAGCGAAACCCCGCTATTAGGACCACTATTGGGACTGGAAAAAAGTCTTAATAGTGGGGTGGTCTTTATATAGGGGTAGAAAATAGTGGAAAACTGTGAAATGGGACATCAGAATAGTGGTCTTATTAGCGAGGTGGTCTTAATGAGGGGTGGTCTTTATATAGGGGTAGAAAATAGTGGAAAACTGTAAAATGGGACATCGGAATAGTGGTCTTGTTAGCGAGGTGGTCTTAATGAGGGGTGGTCTTAATGAGGGGTTTTACTTTATCAAGAAGAATACAGATTTTTATGACTTAAGTTATATCCATTTTAAATATCGTTATATATTAAACATGGATGTAACTTAAGTCATAAAAAATTCTGTATTTGTCTTGATAAAGGATAAGTGTCGGAAAGTTTGAGAAAAATTGTCCATTTTCAATTGGTTTCGTTGTCGGGCTAGGCGCTGTCGCCGTGACGGTGCGGGTTCGCTCCCAGCTAGAAGCAAGATCATTTTTTATTACTGACTTCCTTTTTGAAAGACTTTGTGTACTTGCAAAAGGCTTTGGACAAGGGAATGTTACAAACCTGAAACGGAAAAATGTGTTTGAGCTCTGTGTCAAAACTGGTCCCAAGACCGTTAAACTAAATCAGGAGACCAGTCTCAGTTTTATGATCTTGGCCCGTTTATGTTTCTCAGCAGATCTGCCATGCCACCCCTTTTTGTAAAATACGTGAAAAAGATCACGCATAAAAATAATGATATACTAGCTTACAACTCAGTAACAACAAAGACATGGTTATCACTGGATACTGTATGTATTCTTTTCTTTATTCTTTACAACATATATTGCACATTGCAACTTAGAAGGGCTTTTTACTATAAAAAGCCACACACAAAAATAATGTTGGAAATGCGACAACATGAAGTCATAAGACATCTGATAAAACGTTATAATACACGTTTAATGGGAAAATATGACAATTTATGATGAAGTCTATAAAAATCGAAGAATACAACACCAGTCATAAGAAAAACGTTTAAGAATGTTCCCTGATCTTTATAAATACAAAGCTTTTAATTATTTTTGAGATTATTTCTCTTGAAATTTCTCGAAAAATAAATATAATATTCTTGTTTTCACATTTAAACATTGCCGTGTTGACTAAGGTGGGTGGTTTGCGTTTTAATACATCGCTATGCGCGATGAAAAATCGCAAAGACAAAATTAATGGCACTTTTATCTTAAGGCATGCAATCTTAAATTTGAATAAGTTATTGTCTCAGAATATTTTCCGTTTGAATAGACGGATGTTATGTGAAAATTTTTCTTTTCACTTAATAAATCATTTCATCAATTAACGCTATCAAAAATAATATAAAAATCACCAATTTCTATAAACTTAACTTTGGTGGTAATTCGACTTTTTACGGAAGTTAGCACACGCGCACTACGACGCGCAATCATCTAATATTACTCATGAAACAATACAGAACAACAATACAATATAATTTAAAATCGTAAAACTTTAAACATCAAATTTATATAATTCTTACACAATTAATTAGTTAAAAATAATAATTCATTAGCAAGTAAAAGATTTTTTTTCACCTAAATATACACATCTAAGTTGAGCGGAAGAAGAAAGCATACCCGTATCCTGTCTCTTAATATGGGTCTAGCTATTTATAGTTCACTAAATATGGGTCAATGTCATTCAGGTGTTGTAATTTAAATGCCAATATACAAAACTGTATACATGAGTTGGTACCCAATCTTAAAGCCCAAAATGCGTTGGGTAACTTCATAGGGGGCCGGGACGGTGTTGGGATGGTGTGGGTGCCTTTTAGAACTAAAATCTATGTCTGATATAATATAACATTAACATTAATGTTATATTATATCAGACATAGATTTTAGTTCTAAAAGGCACCCCACATCATCCCAACAACGTCCCGGCTCCCTATGGGTAACTCCCAGTATAACTGTTTAATATACTGAAAATGCTAAAGCTGACCCCACCGTCCATATACGGCGTTTGCGACAAGTGTGGTGATTCGTTAAGTGAAGATTACGAAGTGTGACCCCGCTCAGAACCGGTTTACATTGATTAAAGGTTTGACCTAATTATTGAAAAGGATAAGGTTCACATGTCATGGAGTTAAATATTTCAACTGGATAAAAACATCAACATGAGCCCTTTTTGAGCTTAACACGCATAATTTACATGTCCTTAAATAAAAAGTTAAAGTTAACAGTTTCTTTATGTACAATTGAAGAAAGCTGCTAATAATAAAGGCAAATAACAACAAGTAAACAGTGCCGTCAGAAATTTCATTTCCCTAGAAAATTGTGTTTAACTGTTTTTCAAAACAAAGATCGTGAATTTTTTTATTTCTATTAATAACAAGTACTGTCTATATAACTAAAACTGACTGTCTGAGCCCTACTACTTGTCCTTGTAGCTGCAGATCTGAAACTGTATCTATTCAGAAAACTTAGAACGGAAACCAGCCTCTGAGGTCATGTGTTCATTTTCAACCAATCAGATTGCTGACTTCTTAGAATGGTTTCCAATACCCCTTAACACCTGTTTTAATTGTAATTTGTGTGATTTCATTTTTCATGATATTTTTTAGAAAACTTTTAGTCTGATGTGTCCATAGATAGATTTAATCAAAGCAGGTTTTGTAAATTCAGAAATAATTTAATAATGCTCAGTTAAACAAAGTTTTCAATAGGAAAAAGGGATGCGAAATGGAAACTTTTGAAAGGTACCGATTTATACTATGGTAATCAATAACATTAAACAAGCAACAAATACGAAAGCTACCATTTAAACAAAACATATGACAGCAAAAAAGCATTTGGCAGTGTCTGGTCACTACATAGTAATACTCAACGGTCATTGCTGTCAAACAGGGCTAGTATATTACAGGTTTAAAACCCAAAATATTGAGGCTTAGAAATAATAAGTTCAGAATTGACGTTTAGAGAAATATTGTTTTTTTGTTGTTGTTGATTTTTGGCAAACATATGCACATTAGCCGCCATTTTGTTTTCAAGGTTAAATTTTCAGACAAGTTACATATTT